>JAJOZX010005932.1:182500-300365 GCA_023014485.1 Bathynomus jamesi
CGATAGATACTAAACTTAAAACCTGGGCTTTCCCTATATACACGCACATCCAAAAATGGGATTGAATTGTCTTGCTCAACTTCTAAAGTAAACTTAATGGAGGGGACTTGATCATTTAACTGAAGGAGGAAGCTATCCAGGTCACGATTCATGGGCCAGATACACAAAATATCGTCGACGTACCGCAACCAAGGGGTTGGCATCCCTTGGTTGCGGTACGTCGACGATATTTTGTGTATCTGGCCCATGAATCGTGACCTGGATAGCTTCCTCCTTCAGTTAAATGATCAAGTCCCCTCCATTAAGTTTACTTTAGAAGTTGAGCAAGACAATTCAATCCCGTTTTTGGATGTGCGTGTATATAGGGAAAGCCCAGGTTTTAAGTTTAGTATCTATCGGAAAACGACAAACAATTTGTCCTATGTACACTTTTACTCGGGACATGATACCCCCATTAAGAAGGCCATATTTTCATCAATGTTTCTCCGCGCCCTTAGGATCGCCAGTCCGGAATACATCGATGCCGAATTGGAAAAAATCAACGGTATTGGAAGTGATTTGTGTTATCCATCTGCGTTTATGGAATCTTGTCTCAACAAGGCAAAACGAACTTTCTATCGTGTCAATATTAACACTCGTACTTTGTCAAAAATATTTTAGTACTTCCATTTTTCCCGGGCTTTTTAGGCATTGCTAATGTACTTAAACTTTTGGATATTAATGTAGTATTTTCATATAACAATATTGTGAAAAATATCAGTAAAAAATAGCCCTACCAATAATTCAGGCATTATCTATAAAATTGGTTGTAAACAATGTGATTCCTTTTACATAGGTCAGACGGGAAAGGATTTGCACACACGTATAAAACAGCATCAATATTCCGTTAGAACAGGACAGTTGTCCAGTGCCCTTTTTGTCCATTTGTCAGAGTTAGCCCACTGTATTGATTGGAATAATGCTTCAGTTTTATTCCATTCAAGCAACATTGTTAATAGAAATATTCTTGAGTCTGCCATTATCCAACTTTCAAATAACTTCAACATAAGCAAAGGTCTTTTTCAACTCGATCCTGTTATGTTGAATTCCTTTAAAGCAGATTTAGATAAGAAGTGTAAAACATTAAATCTTTGGTAAACTTGTCTTCTACTTTATTAACTTTTAATTTGCATTTTATTTTTTTTTTATTTTTTATATATATCGAAACCTGACCATAGGCAGCAATATGTTAAAACCCGGACAGAGTTCTAGTATAAATTTGTATTTTTATAATCCATTTGATCTTGTGCTAAAAATCGATTAACTTTTAATTTGCATTTTATTTTATTTTTATTTTATTTTTTTTTTTTTATATATATCGAAACCTGACCATAGGCAGCATTGTGCTAAAACCCGGCAGAGTTCCAGTATAAATTTGTATTTTTATAATCCATTTGATCTTGTGCTAAAAATCGATATTTTTCCTTACAATCTGTACGCCTCATTGGTAATCCTTTAAGGTTTTAATTTTTAATTTTTGATTTTTTTTACTTCTCTGTTTATTGTATATATATGTATGTATGTATGTATGTATTTGTGTATATATAGATATGTATGTATATATATATATATATATGTGTTTGTGTGTATGTATGTTATTTATTTTTTCTTTTTTTCTTTCTGTAACCTATATATAGGCTTAACCTTTTTATATACTTCAGTGTTCCTGAGGATGTCATTAGACGAAAGCGCTTGAGCACCATTTTGTGTTTCCTTTCCTTCGTGGTTTTATTCATCATAAATATTTTTCACGTGTTACCTTCGTGAAATAATTTTCATATATATATATATATATATATTGTTCCTGAGGATGTCATTAGACGAAAGCGCTTGAGCACAACTTTGTTTCTTTTCCCTTCGTGGTTTTTATTCATCATAAATATTTTTCACGTGTCACTTTTGTGAAATAATTTTCATATATATATATATATATACACATCAATATATATAACCTTTGGTTAGCTTCCGCCCGATTTGTTCATTCTGACGAAGGTCAAACTTTTCACCCCACCTTAGACCTACAGTTTAACGTGGAATCCGAACCATGTCCCATCTGCAGCCATATATATATACAACCTTATGAACCTTAAGTTGTTTCGTGCGTTGTTCTCTCTTCAGGTCAAGCTGGTGGCCCCGCCTCTAGGTCTGGCTTGGTGGAGGAGCGAGTTGCTTTCTTGCTCTCTCCACTGTACATAGCCAGGCACGTCCAGCTCATCTGGTACTGTCCTGAGCCAGGCATCCAGTCTTCTCTTGAAGACTTCAACTTTGACCCCCGTTACGTTTCTGAGGTCCTTTGGAAGCTGGTTGAAAAGTCTTGGCCCCCTGAAAACTAAGCTATTTTCCTTCAGAGTTGAGGAACTCCCTTGTCGGGCCTTTAATTTGGGAACACTACACATTCTACCTTTCCAATTTTCCAGTGTTGTTTGTATGGTAATTGGGTTTAGTTTTAGGTTCGGTACCAGTTTTTCGATCATTTTCCATATGTAGATTATGGTGCACCTCTCTCTTCTTCTTTCCAGGGAGTACAGATTTAGTAGTTGAGTTCTTTGCTGCCATCAATCTTGGCTGTGAAGTGCCTTTGCGTTTCTTCTAGTTTATTAGTTTCTTCCTTTTTTATATGGGGACAAAAAAACTGAGCAGTATTCAAGTTTTGTTATAATCAGTGTTTTTAGCAGGGGAATCATTACTGTCCTGTTCCTTCTCTTGAACGTTCTTAGTACCTGTCCGGCGACTCTTTTTGCTTTATTTATCGCTATCTCATTTTGTGTTTCGAATTTCGTATCATCTGTCATTATTATCCCGAGATCGATCGCTTTCTTGGTTCCCTGAATTTCCTGTCTATCTGGAGCATAATATGCAGT
Source organism: Bathynomus jamesi (assembly GCA_023014485.1). NCBI lineage: Eukaryota > Metazoa > Arthropoda > Malacostraca > Isopoda > Cirolanidae > Bathynomus > Bathynomus jamesi. The sequence goes on from JAJOZX010005932.1 coordinate 185,401, forward strand.
CTGTTTAAGTTCTTCTTTTCTACCATATCTCAGGAGCTGAAATTTCTCGGTGTTAAATGACATGTTATTGTCTTCTGACCATTTGTATATTTTGTTCGTGTCCCTCTGCAAGGCCTCCACGTCATGTACATCGCTGATTTTTCTGCTGATCTTTGTATCGTCTGCAAAGGATGTTACTATACTGTTGCTGTTTACTCCGCTGTCTATGTCTGTTAGCATGATAATGAACAGGAGTTGGGCCAGTACTGTCCCTTGTGGTACTGAGCTGCGTACTTCCGATTTTATATATATATATATATATATATACAGTATATATAAGGCACAAAATAGGAGTAACAACAATACATTCGACAAAGATAGGTTAATATATGTATATAAAACAGGCGTAAAACCAAAAATAATACATTCCCGGATTATTTTATATATATATACACACACATATATGTAGCAGACATAAAATGGAATTAATAATAATATTAATAATACAAACTTTGAGCTCAGTTTCTACCATTCTTAAATAGGATAGTAAATTTCCGCATAATTACATCTACAATTACATCTTCATTGCTTTGTACAACACAATGCATAAAATTTAACAACGTTTCACCACTTAAAGTACTCTATGTCCTTTTAGAGTCCTTTTTAAAGTCCTTTTAGAGCGTTCAAGACTATTTTTGTCCCCTCTTTATAATTGGGAGTAAAACTCTCTCGTTCTTTAAACCTTGCTAGAATAGTGTCAAAGGAGCGCACAAACATGGCGTCGTTTACGGGATTATCATTAAATTCAAGTTTATCGAGAGTCCTTTCCAAGCGATTGCTCAATCTTTCCTTGCTGACCTTTTCAATTTTAAACTCTTCACAACTCATACCGATAATTTAGGAATTCCTCTAAATCGTTATGACAGCTATATTTTATATGTGGAAATAATTCTTCTGGGTGAGCGGTGAAGACGAGTTTGGGCTTGTAGCGCTCTATACCTTTGTTATAGAGTTTATGATATTTTTCAGGGTCTGTAGCTTCTATTGTAAATATGTTTTCAGCTCCAGACCATTCTCACCTTGCTCGTCCAGGCACTCGATAAAATCATCGAGCAGCACAATGTATGCGTGCTCGAGAACAGTGTCGAAATAACGCATTTCAGCAATACGCCCATCTAAGAGTGTCTTTAGTTTACTGAAAGCACCAATTTCAAATAATCTACAGATCTACAGAAGCTAAGGCTAACAAAGACCCTATGATCCACTCTACGGTTGACACGAGAGAAAGGAAAGAGTAGGGGTTTAAAAGAGGAGAATAAGGGTTAAGTAAGTAGCAAAACCTATCATTCGTGACTTAACATTCATTCAGAAAAAGAGAAAAGAAGACTCACCATCATCATCCGCCGGCCACTGCCGACAAGTCGGAAAAATAGTCGAAGAGAATAGGAAAGGTGTGAAAGATGAAAAGAAGTAAAATAAGAACGCTTACAAACCATGCAAACACAGTCTTAAGTCAAACACTGTCATACCTTGCAAACTACGGACATGCAAGTGAAGAGAGGATAAGAAAAAAAAGGAGGAAGAGTATAACAAAAAGTGAGTTTGTTTACGTTACGAGCTACATCTACGTTCGTGTTCGATTTTATTAACGATTTTGAAAACTTCAATAAGCTCCCCCCTTAATCTCCTAGTTTCGAGTGAATGCAAATCTAACTCTTTAATCCTATCTTCGTAAGATTTGTTGCGCAATGACGGAATTCGTTTCGTGGCTCGTCGCTGAACCCTTTCCAACCTATCAATATCCTCACGCAAATACGGGCACCAAAACTGAACGGCATATTCTAAATGAGGCCTGACTAGGGACTTGTAAAGGGGCAATATAATATTCTTCGATTTAAATTCTAAATTACGCGCTATGAAGCCTACCATCCTATTAGCTTTTGCGCTGCGCAAGACTCCAGGCACTGTTTCATAACTTTTAAATCCTTAGATACGCGTATGCCTAAATCTACTTCCTCGTCAACGCTCGCAAACTCTCTATCGTCCATCGTGTATATGTAATTATTGTTACGAGAACCTATATGCAAAACTTTACATTTGTCTACGTTAAATTGCATCTGCCACTTATCCGTCCACTCCATAATCCTATTTACATCGTCTTGGAGCCTATTTCTATCGTCCACGCTAACAACCTTAGCGACTATTTAAGTATCGTCCACGAATTTTGACACGTTACTGGTCAAGCCTACATCAGTGTCGTTAATGTAGATTACGAATAGCAATGGGCCTAATACTGAACCCTGAGGGACACCGTGACCTACATCCAATCACCCCGACTCACTACCGCGTATACCGTGCGCTTTAACCTTCGCAATTAATCTTGTATGCGGAACTTTATCGAACGCTTTTTTAAAGTCTAAATAAATAACGTCAGCCGCTCTATACCTATCGCATTCGCGCACTATTTCATTATAAAATTCTAACAAATTGGTTAAACAAGACCTATGGCTTCGAAACCCATGCTGACTACTATTGATCAAATCGCGACTTTCTAAGTGGTCGACGATACGGTCCCTAACTACGGATTCCAAAAGTTTACCGACAATTGACGTTAAGCTAATAGGCCTATAACACTGCCCAACAAAACAAAAATTGTTTGCTGCTGATTTAATTCCAAGACCTGTTTCTGGATAATATTGATGTGCTGATTTAAAATATCACCTTAGATTTTGTCCATCACATCAGGTTTTCGTGCAATGCAATATGCCTATTTTGGGTGATCCATGAAGGGCGCTTTTCAAAACTGGTGATTTTTGATACCTGTTAACAGATGTTTTGCTGTTAAAATTTTATCTGTGGAATACGCAAATCTGTGCATTAAATCTAAAGGTCATGTACAACATATTAAAATCTTGGGTATCTGTGATTTCCCCAGGTGTGAGCGTGACGTCATGATCTGAGAGAGATTTCCCATTGGCGGAGTGAGAGCAGCCGGTTCCGCTAGTGACGTTACTTGTAAACTTTCAGCAGTTGGGTTGCAACATGAGCATTAAAGTTCACTATCTCGACAGTCATCTGGATAAATTTCCAGAAAATCTTGGTGATGTTAGTGAAGAGCAAGGTGAAAGGTTCCACCAAGATATCAAAGTGATGGAAGAACGATACCAAGGAAGATGGGATACCCATATGATGGCTGACTACTGCTGGAGCCTGCAAAGAGATTGTCTTGACATCTCTCATTCTAGGAAGTCCTATAGGAAAAAATTTATCAGCACTGAAAAGTAAGAAAACAAGTAAAAGAATGTTAAGAAAACTGGTCCCGTGCTTGCTTTAATATGGATTCATTTTTTGCTTATTTAAACACTTTTAATCACTTTATGTGTCAATATTACCATTGTATATTGAAATTCACTCCCTGCACAATTGTTTACTTTTCCATGCTCATTCTGAGTATGTAAAAACTTATTTTTTGAAAAGAAAAAAAATTGGGCATAACCCTGCCAAAATGCGATATCTCCAAAATATCCATATTTGATTGCTCGAAAACCTGACGTGATAGGCAAAAACTAACGTGATTTTTGAAATCAGCACACCAAAGTTACCTAAAAACAGGTGTTAGAATTAAATCAGCAAAATTGGTGTTGGGCAGTGTAATTGCTAGCTACTATGCGGTAGCCTTTTTTAAAAATGGGCGTAACTTTAGCTAATCTGAATTCTTGAGGAATAATCCCCGTTTCGAGTGACTGATTAAAAATCTTCGTTAAGGGCCTTACGATAACGTCTTTCATATCTTTCAGATGTCTAGGATAATGCGCGTCAGGGCCTGGAGCCTTGCTAACTTTTAACCTATCGATATAATGCGCAATCTCACCCTTGTAAATAGTTATTTCATTCAAAATAGCCTTGCTACTAAATGGAACGATATCGTCCACATCGGGGACATTATTTACGTCTTCTACGGTAAACCGTTTCGGTTTCGTATAGGTATAACAGTCTTGTTAACACTTAACACTGTTTCTCCACATCAACCGTATATCGACAAAGGGTTGCATAGTATCATGATTCACATGAAGCGTACAAATAGTAGAGTATGTGTGAGCATGTGCTTTCTTCTTGTACCCGTCCCTGCAGGTATTTTATAGTTCTCCACTGACCACTTTCAACCACCATGAATATTTTATCAATCTCCTCAATATTCAAATAAATAACATTACATTTCGTCTCAAACGGGTAGTTAATAGCACCACTGTTACGTTTAATTGCACGCACTGATTTGAAGACAGAAATATTTTCTGCTGCATTAACAGTAACTCCATCTTTCATTAGTTTTCTATCGAGTCTGTGAGAAGAGCACGTCCATGCGGGTCTCTAAGGCGGTTGTGAGACGGGCGGCTTGCCGATTAATTCAGTTAGTGAGTTGTTGGGGGTAGAACATGTATTGCCCCTGTTGCTATGCGCTGATGAATTAGTGTACGGTAATGTTCCAACATGAAAATTTTGACACGCTGAGGTCGCATAAATGAATGTTTAAAACTGGATCCCATTATACTGGATAAATGCTTAGAGAAATTCTCCCATCTGCGATGCAAGAAGCTATACAAGTTTAAAAAATTTCTTCATACCCGTTGCCGGGGATGCGTACCATTGACTTTTTAACTTGTTCAAGAATAATGGAGTTCATATTCCTTTCACGAACATCAGTTACTGTATGTGCGCAGAAACTTATTAACACCGGTGGGGGGGATCTATTCGAGAAAAATGCGTGCGCATACTGTTCCACTTTGGGGGATAAGCAATATTTATCACCAAAATCTATTAAAATTTCACATAAATCTTTACCTATAATTTCACTAGGGACTTCATCGTGGTATACTGTACATGAATCTACAGAAGCTAATGCTAACAAAGACCCTAAGATCCACTAAGGTTAGCCCGAGAGAAAGGAAAGAGTAGGGGATAAGAGAAGAGAATAAGGGGTTAAGTAAGTAGTAACACCTATCACTCGTGGGTTAACATTCATTCAAAAAAAGAGAAAAAAAGCCTCACCATCATCCGCCGGCCACTGCCGACAAGTCGGAAAAATAGTCAAAGAGAATAGGAAAGGGGTGAAATATGAAAAGAAGTAAAATAAGAAAGCTTACAAACCATGCAGTCTTAACTCACTGTCATACCATGCAAACTACAAATGCAAGAAAGAGAGTTACAGACATGCAAAGTAAGAGAGGATAAGAAAAAAAAAAAAAGTAGGTAAAGTTAAACAAAAAGTGGGTTAGTTTACGACGAGCTACATCTACGTTCGTGTTAGTCTAATTTTTTTTTTTTTTATAATTTTATTGCTGGCATCACACGCTGGCATGTCACAAGCTGGCATTAATCGTCAACAGACTCATCCTCGACCACCACCCCAGAGCTCCTGTTGCTAATTGTTTTTTTTTATTTTAAACAACGTTAATATTTTTAAAATGCTGTCAGACGGTTCTTAAACACTACGCTGGAAGATTATTCCATTTATCAATTACTTTAAACGTAAAGAAGTTTTTAGCGATATTAGTAATGAAACGTCTGCCACGCAACTTAAATCCGTTATTACGAGTATTACTATTATCGAAAGTGAACAATTTGTCAAAATTTACGTTATCGATGTTATTAACGATTTTGAAAACTTCAATAAGCTCCCCCCTTAATCTCCTAGTTTCGAGTGAATACAGGTCTAACTCTTTAATCCTATCTTCATAAGGCTTGTTGCGCAATGACGGAATTAGTTTCGTGGCACGACGCTGAACCCTTTCTAACCTATCAATATCCTCACGCAAACGGGCACCAAAACTGAACGGCATATTCTAAATGAGGCCTGACTAGGGACTTGTAAAGGGGCAATATAATATCCTTCGATTTAAATTCGAAATTACGCGCTATGAAGCCTAACATCCTATTAGCTTTTGCGCAAGACTCCAGGCACTGGTTCCTAACCTTTAAATCCTTAGATACGCGTACGCCTAAATCTACTTCCTCGTCAACGCTCGCTAACTCCTATCATCCATCGTGTACGTGTAATTATTGTTACGAGAACCTATATGCAAAACTTTACATTTGTCTACGTTAAATTGCATCTGCCACTTATCTCCACTCCATAATCCTATTTACATCGTCTTGGAGCCTATTTCTATCGTCCTCGTTAACAACCTTACCGCCTATTTTAGTATCGTCCGCGAATTTTGACACGTTACTAGTCAATCCTACATCTATGTCGTTAATGTAAATTACGAATAGCAATGGGCCTAACACTGAACCCTGTGGGACACCGCTACCTACATCCACCCCCGATTCACTACCATTAACACGACCCTCTGTCTAGCACGAAGCCATTCTTCTAACCAGTTAGCTACCTGACCGCGTATACCGTGCGCTTTGACCTTGGCAATTAATCTTCTATGCGGAACTGTATCGAACGCCTTTTTAAAATCTAAATAACGTCAGCCGCTCTATGCCTATCGTATTCGCGCACTATTTCGTTATAAAATTCTAACAAATTGGTTAAACAAGACCTATGGCGTCGAAACCCATGCTGACTACTATTAATCAAATCTCTACTTTCTAAGTGATCGATGATACGATCCCTAACTACGGATTCCAAAAGTTTACCGACAATTGACGTTAAGCTAATGGGCCTATAATTGCTAGCTACTGTGCGGTCGCCTTTTTTAAAAATAGGCGTGACGTTAGCTAATTTGAAGTCTTCAGGAATAATCCCCGTTTCGAGTGACTGATTAAAAATCTTCGTTAAGGGGCCTACGATAACGTCTTTCAAATCTTTCAAATGTCTGGGATAAAAAGCGTCAGGGCCTGGAGCCTTGCTAACTTTTAGCCTATCGATATAATGCGCAATCTCACCCTCGTAAACAGTTATTTCATCCAAAATAGTCTCGCTACTAAATGGAACGATATCGTCCACGTCGGGGACATTATTTACGTCTACGGTAAAAACTGTCGCAAAAAAGTTATTCAAAATACCCGCCATCGCCTGAGCGTCAGAAGCCAAAGCGCCATTAACATCCACTAGAGGGCCTATGTTATCTTTTATCGGCTTACGATTATTGACGTATTCAAAAAACTTTTTTGGATTATGTTTACTATCCGCAGCTATAAGTATCTCTAAATTACGCTTAGCATTCCTAACTGATCTTTTAACCTGACGTCTAAGCTCGATATATCTATTAAAGTTAGCTGCCGTGCCATTGCGCTTATTAAGTCTATACGCTCGTTTATGAACTCGCCTATTTCCCTAGTCCACCACTTGGCCTACCATGATTTCTAGCGCGCTTGGGCCTACGAGGAATAAACTCCCTTTCAATATTCCTAAAACTTTCTTTAAACGCCACCCAATGCAAATTTGTGTCATTACCCATAAATAAGTTATCCCAGTCCACTACTCTCATCCTATCCGCAAAACTATCAAAATTAGCCCTACGAAAATCAGGGACTTCTATTACGTTACTATCCTTAGTGTTTTCTATCAATAACTTAAACCTAAGAATTTGATGATCACTACATCCTAAACTCTCGCCTACTTCTAAACCTTCGACTATATTCTCGCCGTTCGTCATCACCAAATCTAAAATATTGTCACCGCGCGTTGGTTCGGTAACCTGTCGTAAAAAGTTATCTCCATAAACTCAATCTCAAACCCTCCTCATTACCAGTAAAAGTCTCGTAATTAACATTAGGGCAGTTAAAGTCTCCGACAATTATACTATTCCGATTGTCAATAAAGTTACCAAGAAGTGAGTAAAATCTAGTATCTGTATCGAGGGTTGAACGGGAGGTCTATAAACAAACAAAATTAAAACTAATACTACGCGCCCTAACTTCAACACATATCGCATTAATTGCTGCCGGAAAATCTAACTTAACCTCGATAGCCCTAAGGGAATTACGAATGTACAGCAAAACGCCCCCAAACCTATGTAACCTATCATTAGTAAAGAGTTTAAAACCCGGTATATCAAGTTCCCCCAACAAGTCCCGAGTCACGGTATTTAACCAAGTTTCAGTGATAGCAACTATATCGTAGTTGCCGGAATAAATTATCGCCTTAAATTCATTTAATTTATTTCTAATACTACGCGCGTTACAATAAAAGACGTTTAAGTTATTTTTTACCACGGGCCCGCGTTTTAAACTATTTTTCACGTCGGGCCCGCGTTCCCCGGACCCACAACGTTTAAAGAAGGCTTCGACCTATACAGCTTTCGCACGTTTTCGTCTATTAACCTACCTAGCCTAGCATTACCTATTTCATTAAAATGCACCCCATCTTTTATAAAAAGGCTAGGATCACTGAATTCGGACCACAGCTTTACGAAGGGTACATTTTCCTCAGCACAAATCTCTTCTAATTTATTATTCAAAAATATTGTTTTTGACGTAATCCTAAGACCCAACCCGTGCCTAGGGGTAATACCTAGAACTAAAGACCTATCTGACCTCGCCTTCAGGGACCTAATTAACCCCCTATATCTCTCCAAAAGGTCAGGCACTCTCGTATCGGGCCTATACGAGTCGTTGCCTCCTACCATCGTCACCAACATCGAGTGACGGGAGGCAACGTCAATCCTATCCACTTCGTCTCTAACTCTGTCAACCCTGGCCCCTGGGAGACAGACCCTCCTCCTCTTGGTTGGATGCCGTTCAACGAACTCTTTGTCCATGTGGCGCACTAAAGAGTCCCCAATTAAAATAGTTTCCCCCTCATTCACGTCCCTTTCCAAATGGGCGAAAGGGTTCGAAACCTCGATAGGGGGGGATTCCTATCACCTAACGTACGCGGCCTAGCTCCACCCTTAACTTCTCTAAATCCCTCCCCATCTACTACTCTCGGACTAACCTTAACCCCTTCCTCAACTCTATCCAACCTTCCCGACAAGCTACCTAAACTAGAAACTAGGTTACGCACCTCACCCTTCAAATTACTAACGTCTTCAACGTTAGTATTGGTTCGGCTTCTGTCAACCGTACCCTACCCCTGCCCTCATCAAGCGTTGCAAGTCTCTCCGTTACCTCACGTACACTGCGTTTTATGTCAACTATTTCCTCCATTAACTCGCAAAAGAAACAAACTGATCTCTCGGTAATCGCCATAGGACCGCCGTTATAATCTTTAAATTCCAAATACCACCGGTTTACCCTACACCTAACACGACGCTTTCTGCGACGGCATCGCGCAGTTAAAAATTAGTTTAAACCGTCACGATAGGGTGTGTCAATTTGGGAGGTGAAAATTAATTTTTGCCAATTCCTTCACTGAGGGGTTTTAAAATATGTTTTTGGATGTGAAGAATTCAAATCTGCTATTATTTTTGTGATTGCACAACACTTAGCTTGGTAATCTACGTTTGATTAAAAGCACATAAATTGCTCTCGGAAAACAACATTTATTAATTTTAGCTTCTCAAAATATCAGTAATACTATAAAAATTTTAGTTCCTGCATAAACATATCCTAGTAATCATAAAACATATCCTTGTAATCATAAAACAACATTAGAAAGTAATGACATCAGTAAAAAAAAATATTTAAGCAAGTTTTATTAAGTCTTGCTTTGATTCGTTCTTCGACATCAGCCGCCGACTTGCTTCTTGGCTTCTGATATAGCCCTCACGTTTCTCATGTGTATACACCTTGCCTGCTGCCTCTGTGACTTGTTTCACACACCTCTCTATTGACTGAGCATGACAGGGCCACTGTGGAACTTGCATAGGCTTGTCAAAGAACTTCTTTACTTCCGCTGTAGTCAGTTTACATGTCAAAGGAGGTTCAAATACCCCGTCAGACCAGTCTGTCAGCTCCAACACGGAAGAAGCACTGGGGTTGATGGAAGGTGTCTTCCTGGGACATACAGAAAGATCTCCAAGTGTGTCATCATCTCCACCCCTCATGTCAACAATCTTTTGGACACCAGCTCTCCTCTCCTCACTCTCATCTGAGCACAAGAGTGTCTGGATTATCATTTCGCTGAATGCATACCATGCTGAGCGCTTGATGGTTGGCAAAACAGCATCCACTACAGCCTTCTTTTGCAGCCTAACTAGCCGCAGCTGAAACAAGATGTGGCGTGGGCCTTCCACCCAAGAGTGTTTTACTTTGATGTTGAACCAACAGGGTAGTACACACCAACAATGTATTCCACTATCAGTCTTAAGTTGTTGAGGGTTTTGCCTTTAAGGCCATGTTTTGAAACCCATATGCGACAAAGCCTGTTTGCTGTTGTCAACCACCTTGAATGGCTCACTGGACCAATTTCAGAAGGGCCAGATCTGTGCGAAGTTCTCCTGTCCTTATGGCCTGTGTGATCCTATACCCGTACGCTTGATCAGTAGAGAGATCCTTTACGACATTGTCACTCAGTGAAGTAAGAGGCTCTCCAATTGAGAGTTTGGTGAATGAAGGATCAATTTCAAGTTCGGTTGCAGTGTCTAGCATCTTGCCAATGTTACCTGTCCACTTGTTGTTAGACAAGGTGTTCCCATCCAGTGCTGTGATCAAGTGTCGCAGGAGTAACTCGTTAGTGTGGAGGGCACAAACCAACCAGATCAGCTTACGGCAAAGCTTGACTTCTACCCAATGCATGGAACCACCCTCCCAGCCAGTGTTAACATTTGTAGAATCACCTCCAATGGCCTGCAGGCTTTTATCAATGCCCTTCTTCTTCATGAAATCTACAAGATTATCAGCAATAACTTCAGCAGGTTTTTTTCTCGTTGAGCCTTTCTCAGGAGTGATGTGGTAGAGATATCTTCCACCTGGCTCACTGCACACAGAATAATGCTCTTCTTTGATGATGCTGGGGAACTGACGATCTGAATTGTCTGCTTTCAGCATAACTTTAGTTGTATCTTGACGGCCGTCAAAGAAGATGCAGTCAATTTCACCCTTCTTACAAAGATATTCCTGATCCAGGGATCTCATAACTTTTTCTTGGGCCCTCTTGACTTTATTGTGATCAACTACAAGTCTCTTGTCTTCTTCAGTGATCAAGCCAGCATCCATAAAGGCAGCAGTGGTGATGGCAGCTGTGGCACGCAGGCCAACACCATATCTGATGCTATGCATAGCAACATTAGGTATTTCTAATGTGTTGTACTCTGGCTTTTTATTGGAAGTTGAAGACGTGCTTGGTATTTCTAATGTCACTTCATAACTTCCATCCTTTCCATCTCGAGCATCAGCTATTTGTTCTTCATTTTCATCATCAGAGAAAATTATTTCATTTGATGGCATTGAAACATTCTGCTTACTTGTCTGCTTATATTCAGCAAGCCTTCTTCTTTCGTCTTCTTGCCGCTTCTGCTTTTTGACTTGTCTGTTGTGCTCAGGTTGATCTGTCAAGCCAATCTGATGTGGTCCAATAGAACCAGACTTGTCTCTCTGACCTTTAATGAAAGCAAGTTCCTTCACAGGGATCTTCATCTCCCTAGGGCATGTACAGTTAATGTGAGTTTCGTTTTTGCAACCAGCATCTGCAAGGCAGCCAAATTCAGAGCAGAGAACAATTTTACACTTGCAACTGAGGATGTCAAAAAGCTTGTCAAGTTTTGCAATGAAAGCCTCTTTGACATGTAGCTTTCCTCTCCCAAGAGATATGTTTTTGGCCTGCTCCCAGCTCTCTTGGATCTTGTTTAAGATTGTGACTCGTGAATTTACAACGGGGGCTACAAAAGACTGTTTGCTCGTTCCCACTTTTCAAGCACTTTAGGGTAAATGTCCTTTGCAAGACTGGCTGCTGGGTAGTTTCTCACATCCTCACCACTTTGTTCTCTTAGCAGTAGCCCATATTTCAGAACGTCTCGCAGAGTTGGGAGTTCAGAGGCAACAACTCTCTACCAGTTCCAATTAGGTTGCTCATATGTGTGAATGTCCCCAGTCTTGTCCTCCTTTTAGAAGCCATTGTAGGTCAATTCCCACTGGTTAGGATGGTAGCACTGACGGACAAGTAATCTTCAGCACACTGATGAATATGTTTCAACCTGTGAAATAATCAAAAACAGCAGTGCATTATATATACAGCATATATAATTATTAATATAATAATTATTATATAATTCCACAAAAAAGTCAAAAAAGTCACTATTTTTATGTAGCTTCTTACCAAGCAAAACTAAATTATATTAAATTAACAAAAATATCTGTAGAATTCCTAAGTCATGCTGCAACTTTTTAGCACCCCTCATATTTGGAATTTGAAAGTTGAAAAATTCGACACATCCTACCGTCACAAGTTCAAATTAAATTAAGCCGGCACGCTATGAAAACTTCTAAATCGCTAAAAACCACTAATATTCAATTACTTAACTATAACAACGTGAATATAAACGTAAGTATATAAAATTCCAAACTTTCCAAAAGTAAAATTCTCAGCAATATGCAAAAGTAGATGCAATATTAGAGAGCTCAGGAAATGCGTTCGTTCAGTACAGTCTGGCTGACGATGTAGTGATAGAAATATTTTAAACTGTCCATACCGACAAGATTTGCGTTTAATGATACATGTGTGTAGTCGGTGAAGTGCAACATGACGTAATAGGCCTTGTCGTGCCATTCGTCAATGAGCTTCCCTATCCACAGTCTCTACTTCTCTTCAGCAAACGTTGAATCCTTCACTCCACATTGGACGTGCTTTTTTACACATTTTAAACTCACAACATATTCTCTCACGTTTTTTGCATTGCGGAAGTTTGTAATGCTCTCATCAGAAAATCCTAAAGTATTTGTCATCTTGCTCGTACAGTTTCACTCAATTTAGGCTGGACTTAAATCTCTCAAAAGACAGCTGACTAGAAGTTCTTTGAGTGTTCACCACATCTGTAGACTTTATCGAGGCAGCCATCGTTATTTATTCGGCGACGTGAGAAATCTTCAACAGGCAAAAAATACGTCTTGACCAAAGACCGTTGCGGCCAACTGCACATAACGGGGAGGAAATGTGTCCTTTCAAAGGGGCTAGTAGACGGAGTCACGTGACGCTCTTTTTATTAACGCGCACCATACAAGGGGATGATCTTAGATTTCTTGTACTTACACACGCACGCACACACACACACACACACACACACACACGCAAAAAAAGGTGAGAATGAAATGTGTAAATAAATATATAAATTTATTTAAATCATGTAATAAATAAATAAATAAACTGTAAAATGTTGTCAACAAGAAAATAAACTCTAAAACAAACTCTCTCTCTCTCTCTCTCTCTCTCTCTCTCTCTCTCTCTCTCTCTATATATATATATATATATATATATATATATATATATATATATATAAAAACAACTATTCATGCCCAACGTTATCCAAAGGGTACAGTATCGTAAGTGCCCGAACTTAGTACCGTTTTTTGTAGATGTTACGACACACATTTGTACCCCTAAGTTCCTTCACACCATCCAACTTCTGTGCACGGAAGGTATGAGTCCCTACAACCAGGTGCGGTGGTTGCTCGCCTTCATTTCCATTATCTTTTAAGCTCAATAAATCTTTAAGTGAATTATAGTTAACGATCTGGCGGTTTGTATGGTTCAGAGTGATGCCTTTAGCTTTCACGATGTATTTGAACTCATCCCCAACCCTCACACGTACCCCGTAAGGTTTTGGTCCAGTGGAGACAAAAGAATCGGCGTAGTCGATGTCTCCATACTCATCTTTGATCTCGTCAATCAACTCTCTGAGGAATTCGCCAATAGGAATTCGCCTTCTTTCTCCGTGAATATCACGCTATCTGTATCTGCGTACAGAACCCTCTGACCATGAGATTCCATCAGACTCCAAAACTTGATACGTGCGTAAACGGTTGTGAAGCTTGCTACAGGTATGTTTGTGACATTTGACAAATCCGTAGACATCTCTGTTCTGTTGTACTTTATTATGTAAGTGTTACCCACATTCGTGATTTCCATGACTTGTTTATCGACGGCGATGGCATAGTCCCACACTTCGTTATAACTTTGAGCTAGGTGGACGTTTCTCTTGTCTGTATTCTGTGCAAATTTTCTCCAAACACTATTTAAGCACAACTTTTCACTAAAGCGCTTGCCAGGGTTTCACACAATCTGACTCCGCTCAAGGTATATACCTTCACGGTCATGGTAACGCTGGATATAGCCTGTTATTTCGTCTTCGGCCTCAAAGCCACGCGGGTATCCTGATGCCTCAACTTTATTTTTCAAGGTGTTAATGTAGAGAGGTGGTGAAGAGGTTGGGGAGCTATTGAAACCTCCACACTTCATAAATCTTCAGTGTTCTGTAGCCTTGACGAATGGCTAGGGCTAGCTCAAGACTTGTATAAATGCCTCTGATCTTCCTCTGATTGAATGTGTGGTTACAGTCCCCATTGTTCTCCTCTGCACACTTCACAGACAGAGGGAACATAAGCTTATGGCCTATGACAGCAGATAAGACAGGCATCTATAATTCGGTGGGTGGAAGTACAACAACAAAGGAAAGTCCAAAAGAGTTTTCGCTCAAATCAGTTGAGAAGTTCTCGATGGTAAGTAGTATGGGGCCCACCAGTTTTACAGATGCTCCTATGGGGTATGGATTGTTCTTCATCACGTAGGGGTGTAAAGAACAGAAATCATAGTAATGCCGTTTCATGCCCTCCGTAGGTGGAAAGTATAGCTTGAAAGGGTTTGTGCGTCCACCAAACAGACTATCTCCACATTTTAGAGTGTACACTACCATCGAACACTTGATGTCTCTTATTCGTGAAACTGGTCATCACCTTCCATCCGCCCATTATATTCATGTTCCCACATCACCTTGTGAGTGAACTGAGATCTTGTAATTTGGCCTTGGGTACGGGTTCATGCAAGACTTTCAGCTGGAGATCTCCCATTGATATCTCTTGTGACTCTGCACTCAGCACACACATGCCACCAACAACCGTTAAAAGAGTATACCGTCTTCAAGCCAGTGTGAGGGTCCTCACTTTGCCCGTCGACCAAAACACTCGACCATTCATCTTAATTGCCATTTCGCCCGTGTTGCGAACATGTTTTATAAACACTCCTATCTGCTGATGTACGTGTATGAGCCAGTAAATAGCCTTATACCCATAACTACGCGGAACGTTACGGGGAATGATAGCCAGGCTGTCTTTAGGCATAAAGTTATCCTTTAATACAGTAAAGCACAATGACGGGATCGTCGCGGTTGCGGCTTATAGCAGATCGCTATCAAATCGGGTTATGTACATCCTTCTGAAGGCCTAGAAACACGCTATATTGTTCGGATTGGAGTTATTAAAACTATTGTAGTACCTCTCAAAATCTTCTTGCTCACTAACACTCATACTTTCATAGTTAAAGTAATGTTTGGGGAGGAGGTCCGACGTAATTTAAAGTATCCCCGGTAAGGAAAGTTTAAGGGAAATATCCTTTTGAAACATCGGCATCCACGCCCATTACTTTGGGTAACTTTACAAGCCTTTACAAGCCTAATTTACAACGCGTGAATAACAGAGTGTTTTTAAACTGAACATTATTCCTTATTTTTATTTGTATAAGTTTGTTACCTCTTTTCAAAGGGTCACCCATGAATATTTCTCAGGACTCATGTTCAAGCAGCTCCTTATAAAGAAACTGTGTATCAAATTTTGAGGCGTTATTTGCAAGAATGTACATACACACATATATTTTTTTTAATTGATCCGACAGCTTGACAATATAGTTCACAAAGCGTTTCACGGGCGTGTCTCTTACAGTTGTCTTAAAAATGTTTGTTCGTTTGCCACACTTACGGTATTCATCACACTCAATGTTCATGTACTCGTCACAGATCGTCTGGCTTACGAGTAAATGGAGAATAACCGCATTTGTCTCTGCGTTTGTGTAAGTCTCTATGCCATAGTATACAGTTTTACAAGGTTTATTTTTAAGCTTGGCATCTTTCATATAACATGCGTGTTTTACACCATCCGTATTATATTTCTCATGACATGAAGTACGATGAATTTCATCGCACTTATGCTCGAATTTCCCCCAGCTATCCATTGTATGAAGCATACCACACTCGCAAATTCTTATCTACTTGCACGTCTCATTTGATTTATGGAAATCAATAAAAGTATGATTGAAAAACATGCGTCTACATACATTACAATCCCTCCTCTCGTCCTCAACTACCCAGCTTTCGCATTTGGGGCTTTTCCACTGATCGCAAATCATATTGCAATCCTTACAATGTTTCACTAGATCATTCATAAACTCGAGACATCCCTTACAGAGATCATAATGACTGTCATACTTACGACTTTTATCGTAACTCAAGTAAAGAGTTCTTATATTGCAAATGGGTAGGTACGCTTTCCCCATCAAACCTAAAGTAAGTAAAAACTTTGTGCTGTCTCTCAAAATCTTTTTAAAAACATACATTAAAAAATGTCTGTATTATCCGTACAGACATTGCTCTGAGTGGTCTGAGCAATACCCTCCAAAATATAATCAATATCTTCTACAGACAGCCGCCTGAAGGATATTACTATCCAAAAATCATCCCTATCTCATTATTTGACCCGAGCCCGAGAGCCAGCCATACCCTGGACTCGTGCCCCTCACTGCTGTGAAAGGCAAACTCCACGATACGTTCAACTATGCGGCGCAGACCGTGTTCAACTCCGTTGTTATACACGGCTCGCGGATCGACCCTGACTGCAGGCGATTTCTCACCGGCGCAGGGGTGGAGGTGACGTTGCGCACCAGCTTGATTGATATGTCTGCAGGTTGAGGCATTAATGATGAGGTGGAGGGTACAGCGGAAGGGGATATTGAACCGGGACAAGTGGAAGCAGTTATATATGGGTTGGTGCTACTATTGATGGTGTAGCGTAAGACGTGGAGGGATGACGCAGTGCTACTTTTTCAGAACTTGCTGAGAATGCAACGCTCGTAGCGTTCATGGAGAATTTTACACCCTTACGCTTAAACCTAGAGAGTGTTTCTGTTCAGCGGATTTCGTCCTCATGTCTCCGTTTTTCGAATTAGGGGACATGAGGAATGTTGTTGATGAGGTAGCTTGAACGCTGGGCTCCGGAACACTGACGGATGCGGTGGTAGAGGATGTTACGCTGATGCAAGGAGCGCAGTCTGCTGCATCAATAATTACAACGTAATCATCATCATCACTGAATGGACGCATTTCCTGAGCTCTCTGATATTGCATCTACTTTTGCATATTGCTGAGAATTTTACTTTTAGAAAGTTTTGAATTTTATGTACTTGCGTTTATATTCACGTTGTTATAGTTAAGTAATTGAATATTAGTGGTTTTTAGCGATTTAGAAGTTTTCATAGCGTGCCGGCTTAATTTAATTTGAACTTGTGACGGTTTAAACTAATTTTTAACTGCGCGATGCCGTCGCAGAAAGCGTCGTGTGTTAGGTGTAGGGTAAACCGGTGGTATTCGGAATTTAAAGATTATAACGGCGGTCCTATGGCGATTACCGAGAGATGTACGTGAGGTAACCGAAAGACTTGCAACGCTTGATGAGGGCAGGGGTAGGGCTACGGTTGACGTCAGCCGAACCAATACTAACGTTGAAGACGTTAGTAATTTGAAGGGTGAGGTGCGTCACCTAGTTTCTAGTTTAGGTAGCTTGTCGAGAAGGTTGGATAGAGATGAGGAAGGGGTTAAGGTTAGTCCGAGAGTAGTAGATGGGGAGGGATTTAGAGAAGTTAAGGGTGGAGCTAGGCCAAGTACGTTAGGTGATAGGAATCCCCCCCCTATCGAGGTTTCGAACCCTTTCGCCCATTTGGAAAGGGACGTGAATGAGGGGGAAACTATTTTAATTGGGGACTCTTTAGTGCGCCACATGGACAAAGAGTTCGTTGAACGGCATCCAACAAGAGGAGGAGGGTCTGTCTCCCAGGGGCCAGGGTTGACAGAGTTAGAGACGAAGAGGATAGGATTGACGTTGCCTCCCGTCACTCGATGTTGGTGACGATGGATGGTAGGAGGCAACGACTCGTATAGGCCCGATACGAGAGTGCCTGACCTTTTGGAGAGATGTAGGGGGTTAATTAGGTCCCTGAAGGCGAGGTCAAATAGGTCTTTAGTTCTTGGTATTACCCCTAGGCACGGGTTGGGTCTTAGGATTACGTCAAAAACAATATTTTTGAATAATAAATTAGAAGAGATTTGTGCTAAGGAAAATGTACCGTTCGTAAAGCTGTGGTCCGAATTCAGTGATCCTAGCCTTTTTATAAAAGATGGAAAGATGGGGGTGCATTTTAATGAAATAGGTAATGCTAGGCTAGGTAGGTTAATAGACGAAAACGTGCGAAAGCTGTATAGGTCGAAGCCTTCTTTAAACCTTGTGGGTCCGGGAAACGCGGGCCCGACGTGAAAAATAGTTTAAAACGCGGGCCCGTGGTAAAAAGTAACTTAAACGTCTTTTATTGTAACGCGCGTAGTATTAGAAATAAATTAAATGAATTTGAGGCGATAATTTATTCCGACAACTACGATATATTTGCTATCACTGAAACTTGGTTAAATACCGTGACTCGGGACTTGTTGGGGGAACTTGATATACCTGGTTTTAAACTCTATACTAATGATAGGTTACATAGGTTCGGTGGCGGCGTTTTGCTGTACATTCGTAATTCCTTAGGGCTATCGAGGATAAGTTAGATTTTCCGGCAGCAATTAATGCGATATGTGTTGAAATTAGGGCGCGTAGTATTAGTTTTAATTTTGTTGTTGTTTATAGATCCCTGTTCAACCCCTCGATGCAGATACTAGATTTTACTCACTTCTTGGTAACTTTATTGACAATCGGAATAGTATAATTGTCGGAGACTTTAACTGCCCTAATGTTAATTATGAGACTTTTACTGGTAATGAGGAGGGTTTGAGATTGATCGAGTTTATGGAAGATAACTTTTTACGACAGATGGTTACCGAACCAACGCGCGGTGACAATACCTTAGATTTGGTGATAACGAACGGCGAGAATATAGTCGAAGGTTTAGAAGTAGGCGAGAGTTTAGGGTGTAGTGATCATCAAATTCTTAGGTTTAAGTTATTGATAGAAAACACTAAGGATAGTAACGTAATAGAAGTCCCTGATTTTCGTAGGGCTAATTTTGATAGTTTTGCGGATAGGATGAGAGTAGTGGACTGGGATAACTTATTTATGGGTAATGACACAAATTTGGGACCTTTTCCAGTTTGTGTACCGTTTTTCATATAATTTATTTTTGAGAATATTTTTCTTAAAACTAACGAAAATATCACGACTTAACCTAACCAATTATCAAGGGCGTACAGTTGATCTATTATTAATTATAACATTGTTTGTTTCTGGAATAGTATTTACTATTTACTAATAGATCAACTGTACGCTCTTGATAATTGGTTAGGTTAAGTCGTCATATTTTCGTTAGTTTTAACAAAAATATTCTCAAAAATAAATTATATGAAAAACGGTACACAAACTGGAAAAGGTCCCAAATTTGCATTGGGTGGCGTTTAAAGAAAGTTTTAGGAATATTGAAAGGAAGTTTATTCCTGGTAGGCCCAAGCGCGCTAGAAATCATGGTCGGCTGAAGTGGTGGACTAAGGAAATAGGCGAGTTCATAAACGAGCGTAATAGAGCGTATAGACTTAATAAGCGCAATGGCACGGCAGCTAACTTTAATAGATATATCGAACTTAGACGTCAGGTTAAAAGATCAGTTAGGAATGCCAAGCGTAATTTAGAGATACTTATAGCTGCGGATAGTTAACATAATCCAAAACAGTTTTTTGAATACGTTAATAATCGTAAGCCAATAAAAGATAGCATAGGTCCTCTAGTGGATGTTAATGGCGCTTTGGCTTCTGACGCTCAGGCGATGGTGGGTATTTTCAATAACTTTTTTGCGACAGTTTTTACCGTAGAAGACGTAAATAATGTCCTGACGTGGACGATATCGTTCCATTTAGTAGGGAGACTATTTTGGATGAAATAACTGTTTACGAGGGTGAGATTGCGCATTATATCGATAGGCTAAAAGTTAGCAAGGTTCAAGGCCCTGACGCTTTTTATCCCCGACATTTGAAAGATTTGAAAGACGTTATCGTAGGCCCCTTAACGAAGATTTTTAATCAGTCACTCGAAACGGGGATTATTCCTGAAGACTTCAAATTAGCTAACGTCACGCCTATTTTTAAAAAAGGTGACCGCGCAGTAGCTAGCAATTATAGGCCCATTAGCTTAACGTCAATAGTCGGTAAACTTTTGGAATCCGTAGTTAGGGATCGTATCATCGATCACTTAGAAAATAGAGATTTGATTAATAGTAGTCAGCATGGGTTTCGACGCCATAGGTCTTGTTCAACCAATTTGTTAGAATTTTATAACGAAATAGTGCGCGAATACGATAGGCATAGAGCGGCTGACGTTATTTATTTAAATTTTAAAAAGGCGTTCGATACAGTTCCGCAAAGGAGACTAATTGCGAAGGTCAAAGCGCACGGTATACGCGGTCAGGTAGCTAACTGGTTAGAAGAATGGCTTCGTGCTAGGAGACTGAGGGTCGTAGTTAATGGTAGTGAATCGGGGTGGTTAGATGTAGGTAGCGGTGTCCCACAGGGTTCAGTGTTAGGCCCATTGCTATTCGTAATTTACATTAACGACATAGATGTAGGATTGACTAGTAACGTGTCAAAATTCGCGGACGATACTAAAATAGGCCTTAAGGTTGTTAACGTGGACGATAGTAATAGGCTCCAAGACGATGTACATAGGATTATGGAGTGGACAGATCTACAGATCTACAGAAGCTAAGGCTAACAAAGACCCTAAGATCCACTCTAAGGCTAGCCCGAGAGAAAGGAGAGAATAGGGGGTTAAGAGAAGAGAGGAGAATAAGGGGTTAAGTAAGGAGCAACACCTATCATTCGTGGGTTAACATTCATTCAGAAAAAGAGGGAAAAAGTCTCACCATCATCATCCGCCGGCCACTGCCGACAAGTCAGAAAAATAGTCGGAGAATATAGGAGAGGGGTGAAAGATGAAAAGAAGTAAAATAAGAACGCTTACAAACCATGCAAACACAGTCTTAACTCACTGTCATACCATGCAAACTACAAACATGCAAGAAAAGAGTTACAGACATGCAAAGTAAGGAGGATAAGAAAAAAAAAAAAGTAGGTAAAGTTAAACAAAAAGTGGGTTAGTTTACGCTATGAGCTACATCTACATTCGTGTTAGTCTAATTTTTTTTTTTTTTTTTTTTTTTTTTTATTGCTGGCATCACACGCTGGCATGTCACAAGCTGGCATTCATCGTCAACAGACTCATCCTCGAGCACCACCACCAGAGCTCCTGTTGTTAACTTTCTTTTTTAATTTTAAACAACGTTAATATTTTTAAAATGTCTGTCAAGACGGTTCTTAAACACATTAACGCTGGTAGAATGAACGACTGACGCGGGAAGATTATTCCATTTATCAATTACTTTAAACGTAAAGAAGTTTTTAGCGATATTAGTAATGAAACGTCTGCCACGCAACTTGAATCCATTATTGCGAGTATTACTATTATCGAAAGTGAACAATTTGTCAAAATTTACGTTATCGATGTTATTAACGATTTTGAAAACTTCAATAAGCTCCCCCCTTAATCTCCTAGTTTCGAGTGAATACAAGTCTAACTTTAATCCTATCTTCATAAGGCTTATTGCGCAATGCGGAATAAGTTTCGTGGCACGACGCTGAACCCTTTCTAACCTATCAATATCCTCACGCAAGTACGGGCACCAAAATGAACGGCATATTCCAAATGAGGCCTGACTAGGGACTTGTAAAGGGGCAATATAATATCCTTCGATTTAAATTCGAAATTACGCGCTATGAAGCCTAACATCCTATTAGCTTTTGCGCAAGACTCCAGGCACTGGTTCCTAACCTTTAAATCTTAGTACGCGTACGCCTAAATCTACTTCCTCGTCAACGCTCGCTAAATCCCTATCATCCATCGTGTACACGTAATTATTGTTGCGAGAACCTATATGCAAAACTTTACATTTATCCACGTTAAATTGCATCTGCCACTTATCCGTCCACTCCATAATCCTATCTACATCGTCTTGGATCCTATTTCTATCGTCCTCGTTAACAACCTTACCGCCTATTTTAGTATCGTCCGCGAATTTTGACACGTTACTAATCAATCCTACATCTATGTCGTTAATGTAAATTACGAATAACAATGGGCCTAACACTGAACCCTGTGGGACACCACTACCTACCTCTAACCACCCCGATTCACTACCATTAACTACGACCCTCTGCCTCCTAGCACGAAGCCATTCTTCTAACCAGTTAGCTACCTGACCGCGGATACCGTGCGCTTTAACCTTCGCAATTAGTGTCCTATGCGGAACTGTATCGAACGCCTTTTTAAAATCTAAATAAATAACGTCAGCTGCCCTATGCCTATCGTATTCGCGCACTATTTCGTTATAAAATTCTAACAAATTTTAAACAAGACCTATGGCGTCGAAACCCGTGCTGACTACTATTAATCAAACCTACTTTCTAAGTGATCGATAATACGATCCCTAACTACGGATTCCAAAAGTTTACCGACAATTGACGTTAAGCTAATGGGCCTATAATTGCTAGCTACCGCGCGGTCGCCTTTTTTAAAAATAGGCGTGACGTTAGCTAATTTGAAGTCTTCAGGAATAATCCCCGTTTCGAGTGACTGATTAAAAATCTTCGTAAGGGGCCTACGATAACGTCTTTCAAATCTTTCAAATGTCTAGGATAAAAAGCGTCAGGGCCTGGAGCCTTGCTAACTTTTAGCCTATCGATATAATGCGCAATCTCAGCCTCGTAAACAGTTATTTCATCTAAAATAGTCTCGCTACTAAATGGAACGATATCGTCACGTCGGGGACATTATTTACGTCCTCTACGGTAAAAACTGTCGCAAAAAAGTTATTGAAAATACCCGCCATCGCCTGAGCGTCAGAAGCCAAAGCGCCATTACATCCACTAGAGGGCCTATGTTATCTTTACCGGCTTACGATTATTTACGTATTCAAAAAACTTTTTTGGATTATGTTTACTATCCGCAGCTATAACTATCTCTAAATTACGCTTGGCATTCCTAACTGATCTTTTAACCTGACGTCTAAGCTCGATATATCTATTAAAGTTAGCTACCTGGCCATTGCGCTTGTTAAGTCTATACGCTCTATTACGCTCGTTTATGAACTCGCCTACTTCCCTAGTCCACCACTTCGGCCTACCACGATTTCTAACGCGCTTGGGCCTACGAGGAATAAACTCCCTTTCAATATTCCTAAAACTTTCTTTAAACGCCACCCAACGCAAATTTGTATCATTACCCATAAATAAGTTATCCCAGTCCACTACTCTCATCCTATCAGCAAAACTGATAGGGATCGTATCATCGATCACTTAGAAAATAGAGATTTGATTAATAGTAGTCAGCATGGGTTTCGACGCCATAGGTCTTGTTCAACCAATTTGTTAGAATTTTATAACGAAATAGTGCGCGAATACGATAGGCATAGAGCGGCTGACGTTATTTATTTAAATTTTAAAAAGGCGTTCGATACAGTTCCGCAAAGGAGACTAATTGCGAAGGTCAAAGCGCACGGTATACGCGGTCAGGTAGCTAACTGGTTAGAAGAATGGCTTCGTGCTAGGAGACTGAGGGTCGTAGTTAATGGTAGTGAATCGGGGTGGTTAGATGTAGGTAGCGGTGTCCCACAGGGTTCAGTGTTAGGCCCATTGCTATTCGTAATTTACATTAACGACATAGATGTAGGATTGACTAGTAACGTGTCAAAATTCGCGGACGATACTAAAATAGGCCTTAAGGTTGTTAACGTGGACGATAGTAATAGGCTCCAAGACGATGTACATAGGATTATGGAGTGGACAGATCTACAGATCTACAGAAGCTAAGGCTAACAAAGACCCTAAGATCCACTCTAAGGCTAGCCCGAGAGAAAGGAGAGAATAGGGGGTTAAGAGAAGAGAGGAGAATAAGGGGTTAAGTAAGGAGCAACACCTATCATTCGTGGGTTAACATTCATTCAGAAAAAGAGGGAAAAAGTCTCACCATCATCATCCGCCGGCCACTGCCGACAAGTCAGAAAAATAGTCGGAGAATATAGGAGAGGGGTGAAAGATGAAAAGAAGTAAAATAAGAACGCTTACAAACCATGCAAACACAGTCTTAACTCACTGTCATACCATGCAAACTACAAACATGCAAGAAAAGAGTTAGAGACATGCAAAGTAAGGAGGATAAGAAAAAAAAAAAAGTAGGTAAAGTTAAACAAAAAGTGGGTTAGTTTACGCTATGAGCTACATCTACATTCGTGTTAGTCTAATTTTTTTTTTTTTTTTTTTTTTTTTTTTTTATTGCTGGCATCACACGCTGGCATGTCACAAGCTGGCATTCATCGTCAACAGACTCATCCTCGAGCCTGTTGATACTAAAATAGGCCTTAAGGTTGTTAACGTGGACGATAGTAATAGGCTCCAAGACGATGTACATAGGATTATTACGCTATGAGCTACATCTACATTCGTGTTAGTCTAATTTTTTTTTTTTTTTTTTTTTTTTTTTTATTGCTGGCATCACACGCTGGCATGTCACAAGCTGGCATTCATCGTCAACAGACTCATCCTCGAGCCTGTTGATACTAAAATAGGCCTTAAGGTTGTTAACGTGGAAGATAGTAATAGGCTCCAAGACGATGTACATAGGATTATGGAGTGGACAGATAAGTGGCAGATGCAATTTAACGTAGACAAATGTAAAGTTTTGCATATAATGTATATGTTCTCGTAACAATAATTACACGTACACGATGGATGATAGCGAGTTGGCGAGCGTTGACGAGGAAGTACATTTAGGCGTACGTGTATCTAAGGATTTAAAGGTTAGGAACCAGTGCCTGGAGTCTTGCGCAAAAGCTAATAGGATGTTAGGCTTCATAGCGCGTAATTTCAAATTTAAATCGAAGGATATTATATTGCCCCTTTACAAGTCCCTAGTCAGGCCTCATTTAGAATATGCCGTTCAGTTTTGGTGCCCGTACTTGCGTGAGGATATTGATAGGTTAGAAAGGGTTCAGCGTCGTGCCACGAAACTGATTCCGTCATTGTGCAACAAGCCTTATGAAGATAGGATTAAAGAGTTAGACCTGTATTTACTCGAAACTAGGAGATTAAGGGGGGAGCTTTTTGAAGTTTTCAAAATCGTTAATAACATCGATAATGTAAATTTTGACAAATTGTTCACTTTCGATAATAGTAATACTCGCAATAACTGATTTAAGTTGCGTCGCAGATGTTTCATTACTAATATCG
Organism: Bathynomus jamesi; assembly: GCA_023014485.1. Taxonomy (NCBI): domain Eukaryota; kingdom Metazoa; phylum Arthropoda; class Malacostraca; order Isopoda; family Cirolanidae; genus Bathynomus; species Bathynomus jamesi. Next base: position 210,777 of record JAJOZX010005932.1, read on the forward strand.
CTAAAAACTTCTTTACGTTTAAAGTAATTGATAGAAATAATCTTCCTGCGCCCCTCGTGAACTCTACCAGCGTTATTGTGTTTAAGAACCGTCTTGACAGACATTTTAAAAATATTAACGTTGTTTAAAATAAAAAAAACAATTAGCAACAGGAGCTCTGGGGGTAGTGGTCGAGGATGAGTCTGTTGACGATTAATGCCAGCTTGTGACATGCCAGCGTGTAATGCCAGCAATAAAATTATTAAAAAAAAAAAAATTAGACTAACACGAACGTAGCTGTGGCTCGTAGCGTAAACTAACCCACTTTTTGTTGAACTTTACCTGCTTTTTTTTTTCTTATCCTCTCCTTACTTTGCATGTCTGTAACTCTCTTTTCTTGCATGTTTGTAGTTTGCATGGTATGACAGTGAGTTAAGACCGTGTTTGCATGGTTTGTAAGCGTTCTTATTTTACTTCTTTTCATGTTTCACCCCTCTCTTATTTTCTCCGACTATTTTTCTGACTTGTCGGGAGTGGCCGGCGGATGATGATGGTGAGTCTTTTTTCTCTTTTTCTGAATGAATGTTAACCCACGAGTGATAGGTGTTACTACTTACTTAACCCCTTATTCTCTTCTCTTCTCTTAACCCCCTACTCTTTCCTTTCTCTCGGGCTAACCTTAGAGTGGATCTTAGGGTCTTTGTTAGCCTTAGCTTCTGTAGATCTGTAGATCATCATTGTTAACATCTACGGCACATACGTGCTGCTGTTGAGGTTCGGGGGTGTAATTATTAACGGTTCTGAAAAAGAAGAAAATAAAATAAGGAGCGGATCTTTAAAGTTTCTTGTATTTGGTAAAGGTATCGTTTAACAGAGTGCCGCATTAGAAATGGACTCTGTAAAAAAATTCAGGTTCACGAGTCCTTCTAAATACATTATATCTGGATGTAGTAAAACGGTGTTTATGCCTAAAATCATTAAAGATAAAGGGGAACTGTTCTCAAAACCTGTAATAAAGTTATGTTGTGTTATTCGACATACCAAGCCAAATTCAACGATTACCAAGACACTATTTTATTCCACAAAGGTGTTTATGATGTTAGATAGTTAAAGGGCGATGATCATACGGTTATTGTAATTGATGATCTCATGTTAGAAATGAATAAAACGTTTGCCGAAACATTTACAGTATCCTCCCACCACCTTAACATAAGCGTGTTCTTCATCAACCAAAACCTGTTTTTCAAGAACAGGTATATGTGTGATGTATCACTAAACACAAAGTCTAGTGTTATTCGCTTTGCGCCCAGATGTATCTCAAATTCGGGTGTTGGCCAATCAAATGTTCCCGAATCAGCAGAAAGAGTTTTTGGGAGTTCATAAAGAAGTTAAAAGTCGACGTTATGGATATTTCGTATCTGACTTTCACCCGAGAAACACGTTTAAGGTGCTTCTAAGAACGAATATATTTCCAAAGGAGGCTTAAACGGTGTATATTTCAGAATGACGAAGAGGTTAAAGAACTATCGTGAATTTATATAAATCTCTCACCGACTACAGCGCATTCTCCAGCACGTGTTTGTTAAAAATATTGAACCCCGACTTTTTGAAATGCATCTGCGAAATCTGCCTTAATGTTATAAAATGCAATGTACCAATGAAACTCTCACATAAGTTGCCTTTCGTCGTTACAAGAACAATACGATCTCTCGCTCGTAAAAGACAAAACGTGGGAAAGAAAAAGCAAATTATTTTACAAAGAGGGGCTTCATTCCTACCCATCTTATTTTCAGCTTTGTGTCCTTTATTGTCTAGTTTAATACAGTGAAAAAAGTAATCGTGGTTCCGCACGAAGTGTATGCTTCACCACAAATTACAAAGAATCAGGAATCAATTCTAGAGCCCAGTAAAAACGCGCTTAAAAGAAATGAAAGCGAATTGGTGAACTTGCTAAAGGGTGAAAGGCCTCCTGACGAGAAAAGAATCTTATATGAAGAAGCTATTCACAAATTTCTCAGGAGTACGAAAATTATAAAAATCCTGTGGTGTTCCCCGTAGTTATCAAACACAGAGGCGCTGCTGATCACGGTGAGACTGGAGACGTACAGACAAAGAACAGTGGGGTGAGCCCGCATCATAGTCTCCCTCATACATTGAGGAATAAAGGACTAAGCCTTTATAATCTATTGAGTGAGGACCCCTTTATACATTGGGCCGATACTGGCGAGGTTATTGTTGAAAGGGCAAAGTTCCAAGGTTCGAATATTATTGATATTGTAAAAAAGTGGGATAGGCCATCTCCACCAGGATGGAGTCGGATTAAATCGAGGTTACAACAAATAAAACATACCAAAAATGCTGATTGGCAACCAAAACAGGGTAAAAGACCTGGAACAGACAATACGTACACCACAATAGAGCACACCTGCCTACGGGGGTAACAACTCTGAAAAAGAAGAAGAAGAGGCCAACCACCAACGCACAGCCCTACCCACGCGCTTCTAAGAAACGCAAATGGCTGACGTATTAAGAAAACAGCATTAAGATATTTCTTTTTCGGCATCTTACGGTGGGGTTAATAGATTCTACAGGTGTACCTATACTGAATGGATAGAGAAAAAAGGCGTTGAGAAATTTTTGCGTGAGCAGGACACCAATACACTACATAAACCTGTGAGGAGAAGGTTTAAAACTACTAAGACAAAAGCCTCATCGATTGATTCTCTTTGGCAGGCTGATTTGACTGACATGGAAAGGTACTCATCGTACAATGACAGTTACAGGTACACTGTACGTTCTTTTTATAACTGACGTCTTCTCCAGATATTTATGGTTAATACCTCTTAAAAACCGCCTGAAACTGTTGCTAAAGCCACAAAATCATTGCCGCTAAAGAAAAACAGGATACGAGGTTATTTCCGTATATAAAGGGTGTCTCAATATACATGCAACCCATGTCACTGCTAATAATTCTGCCAATATTAATGTTCTCGTTCTATTTTTTCAGATTTGAAGAGAGGAGACGGAAACAACTAATAATTATCAATCAAAATGCCTTGGACAAAGGAGGAAAAAATTTTTTGCGTCACTACTTATTTGGAGACGAAATCATTCAAAACTGTGCAAGCGAAATTTCGCAGGAAGTTCAACTTCAACAATTATCCCCAGAAAAGCCAAATTTATCGTTGGGCACACAATTTCAAGCCACAGGATCAGTAAACAATCTCAACAAGAAAGCAGAAACACCCAGATCTGGCAGGAAGGTGACTGCAAGATCTCCTGACAATGTGAATGCGGTGAGAGATTCTGTCGGAAGGAGTCCGAAAAAGTCAATCCGAAGACGTTGCCAAGATCTGGGTCTTTCACGTGCGTCAGTGCAAAGAATCTTGATGAAGGATCTTCAGCTGTACCCATACAGGATCCAGATCAAGCATAAACTCTCACCAGCTGACATGGCAAAACGTGTTGTGATGTGCCGGTGGTTCGAGAACAAGATCGAAGAGGATCCTAACTTTCTTGATGATGTTTGGTTCAGCGACGAAGCACACTTCTTGCTCAGTGGGTATGTCAATAGCAAGAACAATGTGTTCTGGGGCACACAAGCCCCAGACGAGGTGCTTCAGAGGCCCTTGCACTCTGTGCAGGGTGTCAGGGTGATTGACACCTTCGCTCGTCGGCTTCAAGTGTGTCTGCAGCGCAACGGCGGTCATTTGGAACATGTGCTCTAATAAATGTATCCTTTGATCTAGAGACCTCAAATCTTCAGTTGTTAATTGGTATCATATCAGCTTCCAGGAAATGTAATCTTTTTTGGAGTTTATTTCCTGAGTAATAAATTATTATCATGTCAATGGGTTCCATCTATTTTGAGACACCCGGTATTTAGGGAAGGAATTTATAGGTGAGTTTTTCTGAACATGCTAGAAGAGTTTAACACTAGAAGTACTAAGCGGTCATTTTTAACCGCTTTAGTTTTTAAGTGTGTGATACATTAACTACAGAAAAGGTAGCGATCTGACCTTTTATGGCTTTTCATAAATTTCTGCCATTATTATACCATATTTGATTTTTTAAATTTTTTTATTTCCAAGAGATTTTGTAGGTTACTACCTATAAGGACCACACGTTCAAAAATGACCTTTCATTCAGTTTCTTTACCCTATTCCTTTGGAACAAGATAATTGAGATGTGGCATCTTAGTTTTGAACATTCTAGAAAATACTTGAGATATGACAACACTGTATTAGTTTGCTTGTCAGCCTGAAGCCACTCAAATTTTACGTCAGTGTGCCTTTTCCCAGCATCATAAAAGGAGGCGAGTGCTTGATTTATGGATCTGTCGTGACATTTGTTTCAGTCTGCCGATAGTGTTACTATAATAAATAAATATATATATATATATATATATATATATATTGTTCATTTTACAGATAAAATGGCAGTGTTATAGAAATAAAGGAATTGAGATTGAAGAAGCTCTTCGTCTTCTTCAGGAAGAACTTGCCTCAGATGATTCAATGGATGAAGAAGACGATGCCGTCGACCAACTGCAGGAGGCAATACGTCCTATCGAAGAAATGAATGATTCTGATGAGACGGAGGAAGATGAGCTTTAGTTCTTCAAAATGAGGCTCCATTCAGTAGCACGAACAACACTTTACCTTCTCGTGCGGGTGTCTTATGGACAAAAATTACAGGTGAAAGAGAGAGAGGCAGAACTCCTACTGAAAATGTATTCAAGCAGAAAAGTGGTTCTACACCATATGCATACCAAGGTATTGAAGAAAATACACCTCTTAGTGCATTTCGACTGCTTATTGATGAACCTATGTTACGATCAATTAGAAATTACACTGAAATTCATGGGAAACTAAACGACCCAAGTTTCAGCATTCTTCTTGAAGATTTGGAAAAGTTTTTAGGCCTCCAAATTGCTCGTGGTGTTTTAGTTGCAAAGAACACCCGTGAAACAATTATGGAATCAAGACTGGGGTCCACTTATATTTCATAAAACAATGAGTAGGAATAAGTTTGAATTGATCATGAAGCACATGAGATTTGACAATATTGCCAGCCGCAGAGAAAGAAAACAGGCAGATAAATTTTGTCTAATTTCTGAAATTTGGAACTCTTTCATAATGAACTGCCAAAAGTGCTATGTACCAAACTTTGATCTTACTATTGATGAACAACTCTTTCCACGCAAATCTCGATGTCCATTCATTCAATACGTGGCATCAAAGCCAGATAAATTTGGAGTAAAATTTTGGCTTCTTGTGGACGCAAAGTCGAAATACCTTTGCAATGGAAAACCATATTTGAGTAAAGATCCTACTCGTAATGCTGCCCCACATGATCTTCCAGCTGATGTTTGTTTATCACTCATGAAGCCATACTTGAAGAAAGGTTATCATGTAACCACTGATAACTTTTTTACCAGTTTATAATTGGCTGAGAAATTCAAAGCTGAAAAAACAACTCTTCTTGGTACTATCAGAAGACAGAGATGGGAAGTTCCTGATGGAGAAGCTATATTAAAAGGAAAGCCATTTTATTTATCTGCGATAAATAAATCACCATCGGACTGCACTCTGACCATTTATAAAGGTAAGAGATCCAAAAATGTTTATCTTCTCAGTTCAATGCACAAATCCGTTGAAATAGATGAATCTCACCGCAAAAAGCTACCAGAGACAGTGCAGTACCATAATTCAAGCAAAGTAGGTGTAGATATTCTTGACCAAATGGCCCGGTACCACACCAGCAAAACTGGATCTAGGCGATGGCCATTGGCCAATGGCGATTTGGTTCAATATTCTTGACTTGGCTTGCATAAATGCATGGATTGTATACCGTGAAGTTACTGGAACCAGAGTCTCACGCCGACAGTTTCTGCTTGATCTAATAACTGAAATGTGCAAGACAAAGACAGCCGTAGGTTATGATGAAATGGAGCTTGGCGAACCAGAGCAAGTTGCTCAGAGCCCAGCGCCTAAACGCCGTCAATATCAAGTGGAATCCTGCAGAAACAAATCCATGTGCAAATGCAGAGCATGCGGCAAGGTATGCTGTGGCACTCATTCAGGACATAAAGAAAAAGTCACTGTTGTAAGGTGCACGAATTGTATGTAAAATGTTTCAAATAAATGTTCTGTTCAAGTGTACCAATTGTATGTAGAATGTTCTAAATAAATGTTTTGGTTGTAAAATATTTCAAATAAATGTTCTCTTGGTAAAATGTTTCAAATAAATGTTATGTTCGTAAAATATTTCAAATAAATGTTCTGTTTATAAAATATTCTAAATAAATGTTCTGTTAAATACTTCAAATAAATGTTCTCTTTGATAAATTGTTTCAAATAAATGTTCTGTTTTTAAAATGTTTCAAATAAGCTATGTTCTAAATAAATATTTTGTTTGTAAAATGTTTCAAATAAAGCTGATTTTAATAAAAATAAAAAATAAATTAAAATGAATATAAATAATAAAATAAATAAGTAAAAATAAATAATAAAATAAATAAGTAAAAATAATAAGTAAAAAAAATCCTGCTTAGCAGTCAAAATTGACCGCAAGGTCTCTAGGTAAACAGAATTCATGGTAGTTCTAGTGTTAATATCAGTTATTACACTTCCAACTCTGTGGATGAGGCTTCTTTAGCCGAAAGAGTACAGCTTACCATGAAGGAACGCATGCACCGTTATTTTACAGATAAAAATACGTACAGATACGTAAACCTTTTGGAACAGTTGGCATTATCCTACAACTGTTCACACCACCGTATGATTGGTATATCACTTAACAAGGTTTTAAAAATAGGTACGCATACGGACCCTGAGGGGAAAAAGATACCCGCGGAGCGAAGAAATTGAGGGCGGCTTTTATGGCAAGGAGCTGCAAAAGTTAACACTTAATTTAAGAAAAAAGTCGTTTAAAACTGAGAAAATTTTAGGAAGCAAAGGCACAGGGAAGAGGAAAATGTATCTGGTAAAATGGCTAGGGTACCCAAAAAGCTTCAACTCCGAAATAATGAAACTTTAATAGTATTCACCATGTCGTCCAACCAATTCTACGTTACACTGCCAGCCTTTTTGTCGTTGGATACACACCATAACAACACCCTGTCCAACTTTATAACAAAACTGCATAGGCCTATCTAATTGGAGCGTGAATCATACGAGGCTGAATTATGCGAATTTAAATTGACCAGCAAAGTTTTAAGTATTGAGAAAAAAAAAAACGTTTTTATGATTCTTAGAAGACGAGATGAATGTGAAAAAGCAGGTGTAACTTTAGATGATACCTTGCGTTCGGCCCGGAACGGGGGCGCACAGTTCTACACTACAGAAATAACAATAGGTCTAGGGCATTATGACTCTGCCGAGGATATTGTGAAAGACTTAAACGGGAGTCTGAAAAGCCCAAACCTTACGTCTGATTTACTTTATGAAATAGTAAACAAAGATACACCAGAACATATTTTGCTGTTAAAATCAGAGGCTAGGAGGAATATTAAATAAAAAGAGCCTGGCCTTCCAAAGATATACTTTTCACGAGCTATCGTGTGATCTGCTCAGTTTGTTGTACCAACTAAAATTGGAGAATTTGAACTATAGAGGCCCTCCCCCACCTATGTTATATTTACAGCGACATTGTGGAAAACCAATTTGTTGGGGACAGTTGGTTACGATTGTTATGTATGTCGCATATACGCAATCTTATCGGTAAAAGCTTAAGTATTACGTATGATAAGCCTCATTATGTCAAAGTCGCCTCTAACCTACTAAGCAGTATCGCGTTACATATATGAATGGTGAAGGTCAAAACTATCCATTCGGTTATGAAGATTGACAGTGAAGCTTCACTTCCTGCGTGCTGTGACAGAATGACGCAAAGGCCTTTTACAGTCTACCGCAGAAGTGGCATGGAAGTGGCGTGGGAGTGGCATTGGCTCCATTTTTTCATCTCTACTGCGTAAGGCTGTCCCCATACTGAAGAGTGGTGCTAAATATCTTGGACAGAAGGTCTTACAATCAGGGCTTAATACGGTTGAAAATATAATGGCAGGCGCCAAACCTAAAGAAGCTTTCAAAAAACACTAACGCCGTACACAGGATGACATTGTCAAAGATGCAAAAAGAAAAATGCGTGATAGAGGAAATAAAACGCGACATAAAAAGCCCGTTATACAGAAAAAGAAAAATTAACGGGGTCGAACTCGTGGTGTTAAACGTAAACGACAAAAAAAAAAGATGTTCTATATGGTTATATCACTTTTTTAACTGATATAAACTAGACCTGTTACAACTGCCTCTCATAAACGAATGAACATTTGACGTGAAAAGTAACATTATTACTCCATCGTCATGGCGCGTTTCATACACCCACACAGAGAGAATGCTAGAAATCAAGTTTGCTCTCTTTGATCTTCACCTACACAAACATCTATTGTCGAATCCGAATTTATCACAGTTAATCCGTTCAACACGGTTGGCTCATCAAGCTCTCCTATAGAATTCGTTATAGCAAGTGCAGGCTCATACTTTTACGACCCAAGCATATTTTTTTTATATGTTAAACTGAGAATAGTACATTCAGACGGAACAGATTACGGAAGCGGCTATGCTATATACCCGGAAGCGAACTTCTTACATTCGATAATCAACCAGTGCGATGTTTTTCTAAACCATACAAATATTTCGTCAGGAGCCGGCTATTATCACTACAGCCTACAGGGCCTACTTGGGAAATGTGCTCAACTTTTCAAAAGACGCGAAAGAAATCTGACGGGTGAGGGTTAGTATGTTCCTAAAGCGGAAAGCATCCTAAAAACAAATTTAATAAATCTAAAAAGAAAATTTATGACTGTAAGCGGTGCTTGCACATTGATTTGTCGTTCCAGGAGGAACTGCTTGTGAATGGGGTTGATGTGAAAATTAAAATTACCCGCACGCCCCCGGAGATATGACTGAACCTGGATAATGCCAATCAAGAGGCTGCGAAGCCCGTAGTGATTTACATTATGGAAACGTATCTCTGCGTACGGCGAGTGAAGTTAAGCTCTGCCAAGAAGATGGAAATTTAAAAAAATGTAATGAAGGCCATAGCCAAATACCCTATAAATAGGCTTCAAATGAAAACGTTTAGGGTCGCTTCAGGATCAACTTCCAAGCAAATAGAGAATGTGACTCTCGGGATTCTACCAAAACGAATATTCATTGCAATGTTGGAGCATGATGCAATGAACAGAGAATATAAAAAATCGGCATTTAAATAAAAAAAATTTTACTTGAAATATATTACACTGTTTGTTAAAGGCTAGGGTATAGGGGAGACGCGAGAATCGAGGTATTCTACAGATGCTGAGTTTTCTCTTTCTGCGAGGGCATATCACAATCTGATTTAGAGCGTCAACAGCTGTCACGGGTTTGGTGTTTGGTACAAGTGTAACGCAAAACGATTTTATAGAACGCTTAAATATTTATTTTTTTATCTTTCGCACGACTTTCGTGCAAGTGTGAACACCCACTTAAACCACCAACAAAATGGAAATGCGGCATTAAGACTCGAGATCGGTACGACATTAGTCAAATCTATTTATGTTCTATTTTATCTGGAATTGCAAGCTCTGAGTGAGATCGACCGCTTTAGGTTCGTCATAACCGACTTTTAAAAATGGATGCACTCACACTTTGAGCTGTAATGAAAAAAGATTGTTTCACACGTGACATATTTATGGGGACCGACAAGAAGGATGGGGTCATGAAACTTTCAATTACGAAAGATTGCGGCGCACTCATACTAAATACTGACTTTTCCGACGAAGGTGGTATCCAATGGATTGCCTTTTATTTTAAAAATAGAGAGCGAATGTACTACTTTGATTCGCTTGGTCCATCGGTATGGTGTCGCTGTTATTGGAAAGGTCTCCAAACAGCTACAAATCCCGTAAAATGTATAGAACCCGTATAGTTTCCAAGGTTTATTCAGCAATGTACGTAGATAATACTGTTTATGCTTTTTCTTACATATGACTAGAGGGAATGAATTTACCGATTTCATAAAATTATGATTTATGTAGCGCAGAATCCATTGACGATTTTATTTGCAGACAAATAAATAGACGATTCCCATTTGTAGTAAAAATCACTCGCTGAATTTTGTGAAATATGATTTTATATATAACATATAATTTCCTGAAACTGCCCTGTAATTAATCAAAAAGTGTATTGACACTTAAAACTGTAACGAAATTGCATAGTGAATAAAAAATTGGGGAGTGTTATTTAATTTTAAATATGCAAAAATCTTACACACACTCTGTACGACGTTTAAGCATATATATATATATATATATATATATATATATATATATATATAATATATATATGTTAAACACAGACCGTGCATGGAACAAGGAACTCTTCTGGGAAAATTAAATCCACTATAGTCCGAATAAGTAATGGTAAATGACAAATACCATAGTTTTTCTTTTTCATACTTTTTCATACTTTTTCATACTTAAAATATGAATAAAAAATTATCTGCGATTAATTAAAAAATGCATTGACAATTAAAGCTGTGTAGCGTTTAAGTCTGAATATTTTAAATCTCCTCCATAATTATATATAAGTGTATTAACAATTAAAACTGTGTAGCGTTTAAAGTTGAATATTTTAAATCTCCTCTGTACTTAATTTAAAAATGTATTGAAAATTAAAACTGTGTAATGTTTAAGACTGAATTTTTAAATTTTCTTTGCAATTAATTTAAAATGTATTGGGGAATAAATGTGCATAGTGTTAAAGAATGTACTGCTTGAAGATTCTTTTAAATATGCAGGAATTGTATCAAAATCTCACACTTCATTTTACTATGTAATAATAATAAACAGTAAAATGTAACCTATTTCGTTTTTACCCTATTCGTCTAATGGAGAAAAATAAAAAAACTTACTCTCTCCGCAATTATTTCACATTCGCGCTGTCGTTCTCTACAGTGGAGGCAGGCTACTGTGGTGAAAAGCCCTCAATTCATCGCCCACATCCGTCTCATTACCAGCGAGCTCGATCACTTTTACTTTAGTCTGCGGCGCTTCTTCATAGTGATTCATCTCGACGACGGCGCTTAAAAGACAGATAAAATAAATGATCATCATTATTCGCTTTAAATTAAATTTTTGTAAAATTATAACTCTCCTTCTGTTCGCTTGAAGACAATTGCATCAAAATTTTATCATGAACCCTACCTAGTTTTTTTAATTAAAACTCTTTAAAATAAAAAATATATAACTATATACGTCAGATGTGATTGAAAGTATGACTGAATTTATACTAGCATTATATGAGTAATTAAAAATTTACAGTTCTGAAAAAAATAAACTACGAAACGTCTTGTCACACCGACATAGACCGACAGTTTAACACTGATCGAACACAGCGCTGGTGTTTAAAATAAAAAATATATATTAATATAGATCTGACACGAGCTCTCTACTATTACAGAATTATTTAAAAAAAACTACTATCAGAAATTAATTTTAAAAAAATAGGTCTGTAATTTAATTTTCACCTGCATAAAAATGAAAAGGGTTGTATAAAATCACCATCAACGATATATATATATATACTGTATATATATATATAAAACAAATTTATGTGAGTTCAAACGACGGCTCAAGATCGACCTGCGGTCGTCGACCTCTGTGAAGCATCCCACCTCATTTGCAGGATTTGCTGAGGAATATATATATATATATATATATATATATATATACAGTATATATATATAGAGAGAGAGAGAGAGAGAGAGAGAGAGAGAGAGAGTGTGTGTGTGTGTGTGTTTCAACATGTGATCCAAATTAAGAGAGATTTGGTAATTTAGCCTCATTTGCAGAAATGAAAGGGAATATGTGTCTATATTTTTACATACAATTCAAGGGAGATACAGCTTAGATTGTCCTGAACATCCAATGGGACCAATGGTTCCCCCTGGGTTAGGTTCGGATAAATGCTGTCAGCTTCTTCAGTTGAAAAAAGATTGCCAGCATCCGATGCGATGAAAAGCAGGATCTCAGACTCAGCTCTGGAGAACATCAAGATCAATTCTCAGTATATATACTCTATATATACATAATGATATAATATTTACGCCCATGATATATTATATATATATATATATATATATATATATATAATATATATATATATCTTTGACTAAAAAACCACAACAATACTTACATCGTGTTTCCATCTTCGTAGATTTCAGGTGCTATATATCGATCTAATTGGACATTAACCTCTCTCCCTCTCCTACCAAAATAAAAATAAAAACACATTTCAATATAAATTATGCAGCACAAGTGTTACGTCCACAACTGTAGAATAAAAATTAGTTCTATATAAAAATGTAAGGAAAGATACATTTACATATTTATATATAGCACAGAAATCACTGCAGAATAAAAGCTAATTTTATATACAACACAAAAATTCACTGCAGAATATAAAACTAATTCTATATATAAAAATGCCGTAAAAACGAATATATATATATATATATATATATATATATATGCACGTAGCGATGGGAGGGGCTATTGGTGCTTCAGCCTCTCTCTCCAGAAATGTCATGAAATATGAAATTTTTGTTTGACAAAATTGAAGTTTTATATGACTTTGGGTCGACGCTTCCGACTGAGATAGAGTTCTGTTTTAATTGGCCGATGTCACCTAAACTTCACAGCAGTTCATTGTTTCAATTGGTTGTTTCATGTAGGTTCATATATACGTCAGCTATTTTCTGTTTTTACAGTTTTACAGAAGGCACATGGCTCAATTTAAATGATGCAGTGTTGTGTGGAGGTTCTTGACGGTGTATTTCTTTTAAATTGTTATTTACTTTAATAATTATATAAATGGATATTAGAAAATATTTAAATAAACTTAAACGAGTGCATTCAAATGAAATTACGACTGATATAAGTGATGAAATGCTATCTCAGGCTAAAGTTGCTAGCTCACAAGAAGAAAAAAGTTAATATACTCCCTAATGACATGCAAAACTAGTGATTACAGATACTTGTAAGTCTGTACGGGATGCAGATATATTTAAATATTTAATGAAACATTGGAAACCTAATAATGACTTTGTTTTTCCGATAAAATTTCAGGGCAAACAAAAAATAAAATTTCAGATGTAGTGGCTGAATAAATACATGTTGCTTACTTATTCAGAATATTTTAATGGTGATTTCTGTAGATATTGCGTAGTATTTGCCCAAGAATGCGCGGGAAAGGGTGGACATCAAAGTTGCAGTCTCTAGTCTATAAACCTTACGAAAACGCAATAGAATCTTTCAACACGCATGAGAAAACTGCGTATCACTGTTCAAGTTCATATCTCCAAAATTTACCCAAAAGCAATATACGTGCACTGTGCTTCACATTCTTTAAACTTACCACTTACAAAGGCATCATCGTGTAAAATGATTGTTAATGCTACTAAAATTTTGTCTGCAATCTGCAATTTTTTTCCAGATCGTGCAAACTACTTATGCTATTAAAAGTAAAGGTGAAAAAACTTTTGCCAAATACTCGAAAAACAAAATTCGTTTCTTTATGTGAAACTCGTTGGGTAGAAAGGCATGATTCTTTTATATTTTTTTTTGGTACTTTATGATGCCATAAAACAATCACTGAGTGTCATCGAAGATTGGTCAGATACTACGTCATCCTCAAAGATTTTCATGTTATATTCTGCAGTAAAAAATTTCATATTCATCATATCAATTATTGTTGCAGAGAACCTTCTCAGCTATACCCGCACATTATCCCAGACTTTGCGAAGAGAAGGCGCAGAATTAGTCCTGTGTTTAGAACAAGTTGAACATACTGTATTACAAAATTACTTTTAGTGTGTCGCAGCAATACTCAGGTCAGCTTTTCTGATATTTTTAATAAAGCAAAAGCAATATGTGAAAAGCACAATATTTCTATGGAAAATGAAAGGAAACGTGCATTTGATACATCACTATCTCCTGTTGAATATTACTGCAAACACCTTCATGAGCCTTTTCTTGATTCAACTATTAATCAACTTAATAAGAGGTATTTAATACACAAAAATACTATAAATGCATTACACATTATTCTACCAAGAAATGTTATAAAAAGTGAATGGAAATAATTTCTACCTGCATTTGAATTTTATTGTGATGACCTTCCAGCATTAAATTTTATCATGAAGAGCGAGTTTCAGACGTGGAAAGCTAAGTGGGAGAGTTCCACGACAATCCTATCGAAATCAGCCACTGAGAGTCTCACGTCCTGCAGTGAACAGTTTTACCCTTGAACATTTTGTTTTTAATTATTTTGGCCACTTTACCCGTGTCAACAGCACCTGCAGAACGTCAGTTTTCTTCATTACGAAGATGCAAAACATATTTGAGAAATAAAACTGCCGAAAATAGATTTAAATGGATTAACACTCTTGGCCGCACATCTCGATATTCATTTGCAACCCGAAGAAATATTAAATGAATTTGCAAGATGAAATCGCCGTCTTAATCTTCTCTAAAGGTTGGACTTCAGATAAAATTAGGGGAAGTACACGATCACTTAAATCTACATGTATGTATGCATTACTATATATAAATAAAATAGGGTGGTGCACGATAGTATGGTAAAACTTCAAACTTTAAAATGTCAATCTCCTCAAGGCTGCTCTTGTTACACCATACAACAATAACACTCACACAAAATTTAGAGCAAATTGTAGCAGATTTAGAGGTCGCAACAAATTGAACATTTTTCATACTAGAATTATATTGGTTTGGGTAATTCTTTGGGTATGTGTGTAAGTATGTGTAAGTATCTGCGAGTATGTGTGTGTAATGTACTAAGGCCACTCAATATATTTTGCCCCACCCTTTTTTCTTAGCTAAATAATAGGCCATGGGACCTATGTCTTTTGGGCCGTAAGTTTGAACTTTCTGCGCTTCACATAGCCGGATTTTTCCAGTTTGAACCTCCCCTCCTTGTATAAAACCTATGGTTAACGCAGTTTCGAGAATGGCGTCTGACAGTGATGTGCGTCGTAAACACAGAGCTGTTATCGAGTTCTTAACCGCAGAGAAGGAAACAGTTGGAAATATTCACAAACGTCTACAAAACGTTTACGGAGATACTGTTGTTGATCGAAGCACAGTTGGACGCTGGTCTAAACGTATAAGATCATCGGAGAGAGGGAGAGCCAGCCTCGATGATGAGCCATGCAGCGGTTGCCCGGCATCCGCTGTGACATCTCACTGTGCAATGTGCTAACAGCATCATTCGATCAAATAGGCGTGTCACATACAACGAGCTATCATTGGAGCTAGGAATTAGTGAAGGAAGTGTGAATACGATAATTCAGCAACTGGGATACTCACAAGTGTGTTCACGGTTTGTTCCTTGCGAACTAACTGAAATTCACAAAGTCCAAAGAAAAGAAATTGCTTCTGAGTCGTTGGTTCGATACGAAACAGAAGTGGATGACTTCCTTTCACGAATTGTGACTGGGGATGAGACTTGGGTACACCACTTTGAACCTGAAACAAAACGCCAATCCATGGAGTAGCGTCACGGAGACTCCCCACCCAAGAAAAAGTTCAAAATGGCTCCCTCTGCAGGAAAGGTTATGGCCACCATCTTCTGAGACATGAAAGGGGTGAGTCTGGTGGACATTATGAAGAAAGGACAAACAATCAACTCAGAGGCATACTGTATAAGTGTATGTTGCTACCCTACAGAGACTCCAGAGACGTATAAGGCGAGTTCGACCGGAGAGAAAAGTGGAAGACGTCCTTCTTTTGCACGATAACGCAAGACCACTCAACAGTTTGCAAACAAGAGAGGCCGTCACAAAAATGCGCTTGACTGTGTTACCCCACCCTCCATACAGCCAGGATCTGGCACCTTCAGACTTCCATTTGTTTGGGCCAATGAAGGATGCTATTCGTGGAAGAAAGTTTCAGAGTGACGATGAAGTTGTTGAGGAGGTTAAGAGGTAGCTCCAGCGGAACCCAGCGGACTTTTACCAGCAAGGAATAAAGGCCCTTGTTTCGAAGTGGAGGGAAGCTGTAGAAAAGGATGGAGACTATGTAGAAAAATAAAATCTTGTAAAAAAGGTATGTAACTACTTGTGTACAAAATTTCTGGAACTTACAAGGAAACTTGGAAAGAAAAAAAACCGGATGGGCTAAATATATTGAGTGGCCCTCGTGTATATATATATATATATATATATATATATATATATATATATTAATCTAGGTTACGTGAGAGAGCTGCAAAGGATACACAATATACAAAATTATACATGCACAAAACCTACATATTAATTCGCCTTGGGTTGAGTGACCTTGAATCAAGCACTGACTTGATTCACCCTGAGTTTGCGGATTTTGTCAAGCAAAGGCTGGAAATGTGAGACCTCTTAATGCAGTGTGTAGTAGGCAGTTGTGTGATGTGGGTGAAACATTGATTTCATGATAAAGCAGAAATAAACTTCGTATATTTTTGGTAAGTAAAAATCTAATTAAATATATAATATGTATATCTAAATGTTGACTATTCATATTATGAATTATTTTAGAATATTTTAGAGCTACAAAGCTGCTACATGCATATATTTACTGAAATGTGTATAAACTATAAATTAGTGTATATATTGAACATTCTTTGCATATAACTACACATGTATAAAGTATATGTAGCATATCCATACATAATATAGTCTTATTATGTACATTATACAATAAATATACATATGAATGGACGGAGCCGCGTTTAAAATATTGGATGATGATTTCCTCAGAATTTTTTAAATTTAATAAACGTGCGTTCCCAATAATAAAAATTATTTTAAATAAATTTTTAGTACTATTAACATTTGATATTATTATTATTATTATTATTATTATTATTTTAAATACTGTATATACAAGCAGAGCCTTCGGCTCCCTGCCCTACGGGCGGGGCTTGTTCTTTGCAAACTCGTCTACGGCGAGGACACCTTCGCAGAGTTCAGAGATGAAGACAAAAATATTATTTTACGTTATAAATATAGCTTCACAAATTTTTAACTCACTGGCTCAGAATGCTTAGCTCAAAAGGTTAGGGTTACCCCTTTGGGGGGAAGTCATTCCCCCTCACCGCCCCAAAACCACATCACCCCCCTTTATACAACTTAGGAGCTAACCCCCACTGCTTTGTTGCATAAACCCCACCCCTATTACCCCAACCCCCTCTCCCATTAACCCCACCCCAAAATTTTTTCAACATCGCAAACACGATACGACTGCTAACTCATCGAACGCGTGCAGTTGTCACAGCTGGAAACACCCGAGCCAAACCGTTTGCGGGCAAGAAGCTACCAGAACAGGGAGGCCATAGGGCAAAGAAACAAGCGATACCGAAGGATTACAACTTCAAATGAAAAAGGGGCAACCAAAAACAAAGAACATAAATATTTTCCTGGATAATATTCAAAGAATAAGACCAAACCAATCACTCAACAAAGTTTCGTACCTGAAAGGATTTATGGACGAAACAAGGGCAGACATCGCATGCCTCACGGAAACTCATCTTACGGATTGCCAAGGAAATTGTGAAAACTGCGAACATTGTATTGATAAGAAATAAATAAATATAGAGGGTTTCAACTTACTAAGAGCGGATAGAACAACGAGACGGAAAGGTGGCTGTGCTATATATGTACATGAAGGTCATGTGACAGAGACGGTAATTAGTAAATGAAACAGCTATGTGGAACTCCTAGCAGTGAAAATAGAAAAACTAAACGTGATACTGATAGTCATTTATAGACCTCCAAACACTCCAACCGAAAAATTTTCGGAGGCCATTGATGATATCAGAAAACTAATAAATGCCATAAACTCTCCATTCCCCTATATAATGATTTGCGGAAACTTTAACTTCCCATTTATAAAACACAAAAAGGTGGATAGGAATATACATATACGCCAGGACAAGGGGGGCACAAGAGAAGACCAGGAGCAAGCAAAAAGGTTGATGGCTCTCACAAATGAATTTATACTGACACAAGCGATAACAGAAAATACTAGAAAAAATAACAGCCTAGATCTGGTATTCACGAATAACACGCAATTGATTGCTGATATAAAAATAACCCCAACTATTATCTCAGACCATAAATTGGGAAGCAATCAGATCGCACATGGCCCAAATAGAGTGGAGAACAGTTTTTGAGAATAAAACAACTGAAGAAATGCTAACAACCTTGGAAAAGAAGCTGAGAATTTAGAAAAAATACGCTCCGAAATCACAGCCAAATGGAAAGAGGAACTTGCTAGAGAGGCAAAAGAGAAGAATATTCCACAAAAGAAAGAGAGTGGAGGCGAGGTTAGCCAACTGCGGAGATAATGCCAAGAAAGTAATACAAGAAAAACTTCGGGGTATCGATAGGGAAACACAAACCCTGATTAAGGACCATCCAGAGAGGGAAGAAGAAAAGGCGGAAGAAGCAATAAAGGAAAATCTAAAATACTTCTATAGTTATACGAAAAGGAAAACAAAAACGCGCGTCGATAGTGGGCCCTTAAGGAAGAGAAATAATGAACTAATAGATGATCCAAAAAAAATATCTGAAACATTGAGAGCCCAGTATGAACCAGTTTTCAGTACCCCAAAAAGTGACAAAGCGATTCCTGACAAAAATTCATTCTTTGAGGAGATATTGCAAGGAGAGTGCATAACAGACTTTGATTTTACCTCCAAAAGATGTAGCGAGAGCTATGAGACAAACGAAACCACATTCAGCTGCAGGTCCGAACGCATTATTAATTAAAAACTGTAAAAATTAAATAGCTACACCTTTATACTGGTTATGGAGAAAATCCCTAGACACTGCGGAAATAATGAGCATCTTCAAAAGAGTAAACATTGTCCCTATATATAAAGGAAGGGAACAGATCTCAAGCAAAGAACTATAGACCAGTGTCATTGACGTCCCACCTCACCAAAATATTTGAAACAATAGTTAGAGAGAAAATTTACGATTTCTTGGAGACACTGGAAAGAGTCAACGAAAATCAGCACGGATTCAGATCAGGTAGATCATGCCTATCACAACTAAGAGAACACTACAACAATATCCTAGATGCACTGGAATGCAATGACAACTACGATGGCGTATACACCGATTTTGCTAAAGCTTTCGACAAATGTGATCACGGTATAATAGCACACAAAACGAAATATATGGGAATAACAGGCAAAGTGGGAAAATGGATCTACGACGTCTTCAAAGAACGTCTACACTCTACAGGTCGTCAAAATTCAAGGTATATCATCGTCAGAATCGGAAGTACGCAGCTCATTACCACAAGGGACAGTACTGGCCCCACTGCTGTTCATTATCATGCTAACAGACATAGACAGCGGAATAAACAGCAACAGTATATTTACATCCTTCACAGACGATACAAAGATCAGCAGAAAAATCAGCGATGTAAATGAAGTGGAGGCCTTGCAGAGGGACTCGAACAAAATATACAAATGGTCAGAAGACAATAACATGTCATTTAACACCGAGAAATTTCAGCTCTTGAAATATGGTAGAAAAAAGGAACTTAAACAGACTGCATATTATGCTCCGGATAGACAGGAAATTCAGAGAAGCACGAAAGCGATCGATCTGGGTGTAATAATGACCGACGATGCGAAATTCGAAACAAAATCAGATAGCGACAAATAAAGCAAAAAAGAGTCGTGAGACAGGTACTAAGAACGTTCAAAAGAAGGGACACGACAGTAATGATTCCCCTGCTAAAAATACTGATTATACCAAAACTTGAATACTGCTCAGTTTTGATGTCCCCTTATAAAAAAGAAGAAACTAATAAACTAGAAGAAACCGCAGAGACATTTCACAGCCAAGATTGATGGCTGCAAAGAACTCAGCTACTGGGAAAGGCCACGTAAACTAAATTTGTACTCCCTGGAAAGAAGAAGAGAGAGGTACACCATAATTTACATGTGGAAAATGATCGGAAAACTGGTACCAAACCTCAAACTAAACCCAATTACCATTCAAACAACACCATTCAGGGGGCCAAGACTTTTTAATCAGCTTCCAAAGGACCTCAGAAACGTTACAGGGGTCAAAGCTGAATTCTTCAAGAGAAGACTAGATGCCTGGCCATGTACGGTGGAGAGCGCAAGAAAGCAACTCGCTCTTCCACCAAGCCAGACCTAGAGGCGGGGTCACCAGCTTGACCTTCGTGCGAAAAGAGACCAACGAATGGAACAGCAATGAAGTTAACGAGGTGTAAGGTGTATATATATAAAAACTGTTATTAGAGACTACTGCATAAGAAATAAATTTACCCGGGATGAGGCGCTTAAGAATATATTTAAATAATTTTTTATGTGTAAAAGGGTATGCATAACCCCTGATATTATTATTATTATTATTATTATTATTATTATTATTATTATTATTTTATATATATATACAAGGTGTTTCATAACATGTGAGACGCACTTTCAGGATGGATTCAGGACCTAAAACCAATGAAAAAGCTTATATATATATACACATGCCAGAAATAGCTTTGTTTCCGAGTTACAGCCCGTTTTGTGTTCCAGCAATTCTTTCCGCAAGCTGTTTACAAACACTGCTTGCCGACAATGTTTTTGAGTGTGTACGAGACTTATTTCATCTATGGCCTTGCCGATTGTGATGTTTTGTACACTCCATGACACGTTTCACTATCGCGTGTAGAGGTATCAATCAGTCAGAGGTGCATCGCGGTGTTCCACTGTTCGTATTCGTAACTCCTTACCGTGAATGAGTGCAGTTTTGTGAAAAAAAATTAAAAGTTTTTGTGCTATTCAATGATAGTGTGAATGAGAAAATGAAATGAGAATAGAGGCTTATTCAAACAGAGAAATGGCAGACATGCGTCTCATGTATGGACTTGGCGAGTGTAATGCGGCCGCAGCAAGAAGTCTGTATGCGGAAAGGTTTCCGAATCGCCGTCTGCCAGAGAAGAAGACCTTTCAGAGAATAAACGAGCGTCTTGGTGATACAGCATCATTGAACAAGCGAGTTTCAGATGGTGATAGACCAATCAGCGCCAGAACTGTTGAGTTCGGGAAGCGGGTCCTGAATCGCGTGGAGGAACATCCTGGTGTCAGCACCCGAAGGATAGCAGCATCAGAAGGTGTAAGATATACAACTGTGTGGAGAATTTTACGGGAACAACAGCTTTACCCATATCACATTGAGAGAGTACAAGGCCTTACCGAAGCTTATTTCCTACCACGAGAGGCTTTTTATTCTTGGTTCCTTCAACAGTGTGTTCGCGATCCTCTTTTTCTATCCTCCGTGTTGTTTTCTGATGAGGCTGCCCTCACAAGAAATGGCGTGATCAATTTTCACACCACTCATCACTGGGCCGAAGAGAATCCGCATGCCATCATCCAGTCAAGGCACTAACAACAATTTAGTATCAATGTATGGGCAGGACTTATTACCGACAACTTAATCGGTCCTTTTGTTTTGCCAGGAAGATTAACAGGAGAATCTTATTCCAATTTTTTATGGAATGATTTAAGCGTTTTACAAGATGAAGTTCCTCTTGGTGTCCGACGTCGTATGTGGTTTATGCATGACGGCGTTCCGCCTCATTTTAGTCGAGTAGCCAGAGACTATTTGGATGACCATTTCCCTGATAAATAGATAGGCCGTGGAGGACCCATTGCGCAACCTGCTCTCTTCCCTGACCTGAATCCACTCGATTTTTACCTGTGGGGTCATCTGAAATCCATCGTTTACGTGATACTCATTGACAACGTTGAAATGCTTCGCTAACGTATAGAACAAGGATTCCAGACAATCAGAGCAATTGCTGGAATGTTTGAACGCGTCAAGCAGTCTATGACGAGGCGTGTTCAGACGTGTATTCAGGCGCAAGGAGGTCATTTTGAGCACTTCCTTTAAAGGTAAGACGGATACTTGCTGGAACACATAACGGGTTGTAACTCGAAAACAAAGCGATTTTGGTCATATATTTATATAAACTTTTTTCATTGTTTCAGGACCTGAATCCATCCTGAAAGTGCATTCCACATGATATGAAACATCCTGTGTATATATATATATATATATATATATATATATATATATATATATATTTTAACTGTTATTACAGACTGATACGTAAGAAATAAATTTACATCTTATCAATTCCAAAAAATTATTAGAATATATTTTGAAATTGTATAGTTAGCACTCAAGTTTGTTTTTAAAAGATTATAGATATCAGTACGAGAAAATTATCTCTCGCTCTCGATTCTTTTTTATATGTATAAGGAACTCTGGCAAATACTGTATATGCTTAAAACGTTATCAGAATTGTTTAGAGGTTTGGGGCAAAGGGGCGAATTTTTTTTGGATATTGATTGTGGGCTGTGCGATAAAACTGGATTGAGAACGTGTCTATGCTAACACAGTACAAATTTGATCTAAGAATGGTAAACAAATTGTTTTAAAAGTCTGACCCTTGGGCCTGATTTTATAGAAGTGAAAACTTGGTTCAAGCTGCTTTTATACCGGCAAACACCAGATGTTACAAATTGGCATTTTCCGGAATAATTATTATAGTTTGCTTTAGATTGTCGTGACCTCTGGAGAAGTCACTAAGCATAGAAAGTGATATTTTCTGATCAGAGTTAAGATACGGTATGCCTACATATTTTTAAGATATCTCTGACTATACATAATGAGTGTATTTATTTGTTATTTAAAAGGCTTTTTCCAGAGACCTTTGATTATTATTATTTTCGCTAATGAGTTTGTTTATTATTATCATTATCGTTATTATTACTAGTTAAGTTGAGTTAATTTGAAATTGTTACTAATTAAGTTCTTAGGCAGTTTATATTTGAAAAAAGAAACCTACAAAGTCTACACGCTCGGATGCACTCATGCTCTCATAATTGTTTAGGGGCGGGGTTCCTACGTAGTTTAAAGTGTCTTTAGTAAGGAAAGTTTAGGGTGAAAATTAAAGCTAAATTAGAATTTAATGCCAAACCATCGCTGTAAAAATTAATTATGTTAGTTTTCCCTCCAAGAATGCATTTAGTGTCAGCCATTAACAATTTTCTATGATATTTGAAATTATTGGTCTATTTTGAAGGAACAAACTCGTAAAAACGAATTTTATTTTAATTAAATGATTAAAATGTTTTTATTTAATTGTTTTTAACATCATTTAATTGATTCGTTAAATAAATGGTATGAAGTTTCCATATTGTTTCTGGCATATGAGGAAGAAAGTCATTAATCATATTTGACTGTATAATAAATATAGGTTTCTTTTCACTATACAGTATATTAGGGCGGAGCGTTTTTACACTTTTTTCGATCTTCGTTTTGTAATAGCGCGGAAAAGTGGCTCTTCCACCTCAAAAGTGAGTGTGTAAAATCTCAGAGATCTGCAATAATATCTTCTGCCTCCGCACACGCGTTGAAAATCCAAAAAATGCGCCAAAATACGCATTTTTTCAATAGTTTCTTATATTTTTAATTTTCACCTTACCTTCTTGTAATAGCGAGGAAAAGCATCACAAAGGTTTATTTTAGACTAGTTTTAAATATTTTTGTCCTGCGATAATATCTTCTGCCACCGAAAACGTTCCAAAATACGGAAAAATCTGCATAAATCACGTATTTTGCATATTCAGCCAAAACGCTAATAAATTCACTTTGTACGTCATGTATTGCTCCCGCATCGTTCTAGAAGCTTCCCCACAGCCTGGTATGGTGTGTTGCTCGTCATTGCCATATACGGCAATGAGTCAGTGAGTGATGACTCACAACATTCTACCAGGCCTTCTTGCTTTCATTCCCCGCAGTGTTGTGCTAGCTACTTTTCGGATAAGATATGGATTGTGTTGCTCTTGCTGTTAATACGTCTTTGGAACACGACAACACGCATATGTGGACATATACTGCATATTTTAGTGCATAATAATACGTTGGTGTAATATACAAAACTTCTGCAGAATGCAAGAATATTTTACGTTTTAGGAATAATTTCTTAATTTTTATATTAATTACTGTCTCTCACATTGTCAGTACCAGCTCAAGCAACAAGAACTTCTTCAAGTTGCCCTATATTTGGGGCTCCAGCTGATCTAGACAAGAGGTGCCTTCAACCTATAAGGACGTCATGAACAGTGGCGTATCAAGGGAGGGGCAAGAGGGGCGACCGCCCCGAGCGGCACTTCCCGAGGGGCGGTAAATTACTGTCAGGCGGGCGCAGTAGCCAAATTTTGGGTTTTTATGTTTTAAAATGCAACCCTCCAAAAAATTATATCTCATCATTGTCGTGCGTTATTTGTGTACAAAATATCCATGGTTTTGATGAAAAATCATCATTAAATGCTATATATGCCACCTCAATGACACTATTTCCACAAATAGTTGCGTTAAATTTTCACATCGGAATGGTTGCCAGCCCTATTTTTCAGACTTTCCCTATATTATTTATGTTAGACTTTGCATTCTTTGAGCTTTGATGATGTTAATAATTAATGGTTGTTTCATTTTGCAGATACCCTACTGAATTAGCAAACATGAGCAAACGACAGAGACTGAGTGGTGCTGCATACAAGAATCTTCGCGAAAAAAAAGAGGAGGAAGGCAAGCGTGCTGCTAAGCGATTTCATCAGTTAATGGGATTCTCAGACACACCTTCAGTGCCTTCTGGGAAGCAAGGAGATCAACCGCAATGTGATATATCTTTAGAGATAGATGTTCAAGCGGCAACTTCGAGTGAACCCCCAAATAATCAGGATCAACCCTCATCTACATCACAAAGTCACCCACCCACCCATCACCCACAGAGTCTGTTTAACGATTCTGGCAACTGGCCCGTTCCAATGACGGACAATTTGAGAATCGAACTCATTAAACGTGGACCATCACATTTGAAAAACATGAATGGACCCTTTCCAGCTGATTCAAACAATAGGTCAATGTCAAAAGTTTGGTATTTCAAAACTTTGGAAAATGGCGAAAAAATTGAAAGGTCATGGCTAATCTTCTCACCTTCAAAATGTAGCTTGCATTGCTTTTACTGTCGTCTCTTCAACAACATCTCCAGTGCATTTGGAAAAGAAGAAGGATTTTTTGCCTGGAGAAAACTGAATCCAAGAGTACCTGAACATGAAAACAGTCCATATCATACCCGATGCTTTGAACAATGGAAAGAGTTGTCTATGCGCCTTCAGTTGAATGCTATAATAGATAATGCACATCAGTTGCAAATAAAACATGCTACTGCTAAGTGGAAAGAAATACTGAGACGAATTTATGACTGCATCATGTTCTTGGCAAAACAAGATCTTGCATTCCGAGGGCACCGAGAGAACTTAAATGAAGAAGCTGGGCTAGCTGGCAATTCTGGAAACTTTTTGGAGTTAATAAAACTAATGGGCAAATATGACCCAGTAATTAGGGAACATCTTACAAAAATACGAATGACTGACAAGATATCCACTACGTATTTGTCACCTAACATTCAAAATGAGTTCATCACACTAATCGGCTGTAATGTTCGAAAATGTATAATTGATAATGTGTCTAGTGCAAAGTACTTTGCAATAATTTTCGATAGTAAACCAGATATATCGCATATTGATCAGATGTCTCAGGTAATTCGCTATGTGTCGATTAAAGATGGTAATGTAGAGGTGAAGGAATCCTTCGTAGATTTTATTAAATTAGAGGGGAAGACTGCTGAGGCAGTTACTGATCTCATTGTCACTAAGCCCCGTGAGGAAGGACTGGATATCCAGAATTGTTATGGTCAAGGTCAAGGGTATGACAATGCTGCTACGATGGCAGGTATTCATCTTGGAGTTCAACGCAGAATTCTTGATATTAGCAGACACGCTGTTTTCATTCCTTGCAATAACCACTCGCTGAACTTGGCTGGAGTTCATGCCGCGGGACTGAGTCCTAATGCTGTAACTTTCTTTAGAACAATTGAACGAATTTTCGTCAACTTTTCTTCCTCTACTCATCGTTGGGATGTCTTAACAAAACATTCCAAAATCACTGTGAAGCGAGTCTCTGATACGCGGTGGAGTGCTAAGTATAATGCTGTTTCTAGTCTTAAGAAGAACTTGACTCACGTTGTTAGTGCCTTGGAAGAACAAAGTGAAGGGGTCTCCGAAAATCTGGAAACAAAGGGCGATACTGAAGCTCTGTTGACCTCCATCATGTCATACATATTCATTGTGTACTTATTTTTCTGGGATCCAGTGCTGAAACAAATCAATGATGCTCAGCTATATTTTCAAAGAAAGGGACTTGCTTTGGACCAGTGTGCATTAAAAATGAACTCTTTATCCGTGTTTTTAACTAATGAACGAGAGGCAGTAGTATCAAACGCTGCAGATGCCGCCGAAGAGTTCTGTAATGAAATTGATATCAGTATAGACCGCAGAGTCAGGAGATGGAGAAGAATGCCTGGAGAGCAAGCTCGTGATGCTGGATTGACCGTGCAAGAGGATGTACGCAGAGAATTTTTTGAAATCATGGATCGTTTATTAGCAGAAATTGAAAAACGCACAGTTTGTCTTAAAAACATGAATGCTCGCTTTGAATTTCTGTCTCCTTCGTACCTTTTGAATCAGTCCAAAGATGAAGAAATTAATACCAAGGTCAATAATTTTTCTTCCATCTACAATGACATTAATCCAGGAAGTCTACTGGAAGAAATAAAGCGTTTGCGCAGACATTTGCTCAGTTTCGAAAGCATAAGCGTCGACGATGATCCAAAGAACTGGGATATGTTAAAACTACTTCAGTGGATCGTTAAATGGGATCGGGTGGAATCTTTGCCTCATATAACAATTGCCCTCCGGATCTGTCTAACTACATGCATGTCCGTGGCAAGTTGCGAACGAAGTTTCTCGAAACTGAAACTTATAAAAACTTACCTCAGGTCAACTATAAGTCAATCTAGACTGAGCAATTTGGCGATTATTTCAATTGAACGCGAAGTTGCAGAGACAATGGACATAGAAAAAATCATTCATGAATTTTCTGTTATGAAAGTCCGAAAATTTAACTAGGCATTATACATTATATAGTTATTGTTAAAATTATGTTGTGTATTATGTACGGTACATTATGTCGTATTGTTAAAATTGAAGTTGCTTTATTTAAGTTTTTCTTCCAATAAAAGTTTTGTTTAAAAGTGTATTTTTGTAAAGGAATTGTTTTTAAAATTGAAAATTGTTGCAGGGGGGCGTTGGCATTTTCGCCCCGAGCGGCAAAAAGTATTGGTACGCTTCTGGTCATGAAATATTTTCATGAAATAAGGTTGAATTTGAAGACATCGAAGAAAGAGCCTACAGATGCAGAAATTTCGGGTGTTCTCTCAAAAATTCTCGAAGATTTGTGGAAAAAAGCCTCTATTCCTACTGTTTCTCATAACCCTGTCGCTCAAATGATTAAAAATTACCATGAAAAACGTCAAAACCTTCTAAAGTCAATAAAAAGGAAACAAGATAGTGACTCATTCAAAATTAAATTACAAACATTTCAAAATGAGGCAGAAAAATTATTTGACATCAGTGCTTGCAAATGTGAAAATTTTGATAAGTGTTCATGTGAAAACCATCTCAAGGTTCCAGCAATTGAACAAGACTTCCTTAAAGATCAGAGAACAACAAGAAAATTGGCAATAGGCTCTCTTGAAGTTTCACAAACTCGTAAAGATCTAGCAACTATTGCTAGAAGACAACAGAGAATGAAACAGTATGAACCAAACCATCTACCAGTAAAGGACAAGCAACTGAAACACTGTCATCAACATCAAGTAAAACAGAAGGAGCGGATTCTGATTATGAACCGACACAGAGAATCAAATCGATGGAACAATCTCATCATGGAACAATCTCATCATTGGCTATAGCTTGTGACAGAATTGGTGTGTCAAACACGTCTGGTCTGCTGCTATAATTGCTTCGGCTGTTCTTGAAGACGTGGGAATTATGAACGAAAAAGATTTAAGTTCAGTAATAGACAGATGCAAAGTAAGGAGAGCTAGAAAAAGAGTGAGATCTATCATTCAAAAGAGAAATTACGAAGAAGAAGCTATGGAGAGTATCTATTTCGATGGAAGAAAGGACAGAACTGCAGTGCAAGAAAAAGTTGGCAGTAAAGGTTATCAGAAAAATATAACAGAAGAACATGTCACTTTGCTTCAAGAACCAAACTCGCATTATATTGGGCATGTAACTCCCGCTTCTGGCTCAGCACAGAGTATTTCTTCTGCAATTTTGGATTTTTTTCGCTCAAATGAGATTGACACTTCAGAAGTTAAAGCCATTGGATGTGACGTGACAGCAGTTAATACAGGACCAAAAGGAGGAGTGATAAGAAGTATTGAAGAGCACTTTCAGAGAGCACTCCAGTGGCTGATTTGCTTGCTTCACACTAATGAACTTCCCTTGCAGCACATAGTGACTGACATTGATGGTAAAACAACAGGTCCTCATAGTTTTACGAGGCCTATAGGAAAAGAGTTAATTGATTGTGAAAAGAGACCTGTTGTTGAGTTTGAAGCAGTTGAAGGGGAAGAAATTGTAGTTGACAGAGATGATCTGAGCACAGATCAGAAATATTTGGCAGAAATCTATGATGCTGTGTCAAAAGGTGAATGCACTCCCTCTCTAGCTCAAAGGAAACCAGGCAAAATGGCACACTCCACATGGGTGACAACTGCTAACCACATACTTTGTCTCTACGTTTCAAATGAAGAACCTTAAGACAACCTTACAGTACTGTAAGTGTATCGTGGATTATATTATAAAAGTTTGTATTCCAATGTGGTTTCAAATCAAGAGAAATTCTTCAACAACACAGGGAGCCAAACATCTTTATCAAATGATACAACGCTCGAGGTCGTTGAGTGCCCGCTGTATAGAAATAGTTGATCGTGTTATTCAGAGAAATTCCAATTTTTCTCATCCTGAGAATGTTCTCCTTAGTATGACTCACGATGAAGCAAAACATATCAGAGAATTAGGATGGAGGAGAATCCTTAAAGCGAGAGATTCTGAGTCAGCCGTAGTGAGAGTGTTTAAATTTCCCACGTTGAACTTTCAGTGCAGTGAGTACTAGAATATGATTAACTGGCAAACTTGTGAGCTGTCAGAACCTCCTCTGACAAAAGTTCTATCACGCTCCGACATCCTTGCCACACCCAAGCGGTTGAATTACATATAAAACTGCTAACAGAGGCCTCTGCTGCAGTATGCGGTTCAGAGGCGAGGGATGGATTTATCAGAGCAAGATTAGAATCCAGAAAGAAAATGCCAAGAATGGAAACAAAAAGTGACTACAGTGTGTAACTAACCTAAGTTCGATAATGGTAGGGTGGTTGGGTCGGGCAAGGAGGAACTAACTCGAAATGCAGCTACCTCCACGTGGTGAGTTGTGGCTTATTTTGTCAATGTACATTCAATATTGACGAAATAAGCGAGGAGCTGCATGCATATTACATAATAAGTCATCAAAAATAAACCAAGCATATGCAAAGTGAACTGCATTGGTGGACCTAAATTATTTAATTGCTCAAATATATAAACTTCTTAAATTACTAAAATATGATATAATGAATTGTTAATTGCATTACTTAATACTTATAATTAACGAATAATTTTACAGAGCTGGGCACTTCCGCAAACACTTCCGCAAACCGCAAATTCCGCAATTGCGGAAGTATGTTTTTCGTTTGCGGATTTGCGTTTGCGGCAAAGTCATCGCAAATTAGTGAATTTGCATTTGCGGATTTGCGTTTGCGGAAGTGATTTTGAGTTTGCGGATTTGCGATTGCAAATCCGCAAACTCAAAATCACTTCCGCAAACAAATTCACTAACTTGCGATGACTTTGCCGCAAACGCAAATCCGCAAACGAAAAACATCTTCCGCAATTGCGGAATTTGCGTTTGCGGAAGTGTTTGCGGAAGTGCCCAGCTCTGCGAATAAACTGTGGTGTAGGGCCGAAGTTGACCATAATAGCGTCATTATAAAACACGCTATTAATGTAAATTTTCCCGTATTTTGGAACGTTTGCGGAGGCAGAAAAAATTATCGCAGGACAAAAATATTTTAAATTAGTCTAAAATAAACCTTTAGGATGCTTTAGCTCGCTATTTCACTATTACAAGAAGGTAGGATGAAAATTAAAACTATAAGAAAATATTGAAAAAATGCGTATTTTGGCGCATTGTTTGGATTTTCAACGCGCGTGCGGAGGCAGAAGATATTACTGCAGATCTCTGAGATTTTACACACTCACTTTTGACGTGGAATAGCCACTTTTCGGCGCTATTACAAAGCGAAAATCGAAAAAAGTGTAAAAACGCTCCGCCCTACTATATATACGAAAGAGTGATTTTGTTTTACCGTTTTTCCAGAGCAGAATCGCCTGTGCTGGTTTTTGAAGCTGTAGACAACGGCACACTCCTTTCTTATCAAGTGATTGATAGCGTTTGCAAAACCCCGTTGACGGATGCATTGGCTGGCGCGTATTGCTCTAAACACGAATTGTATGTGAAAAATTATATGTTCGTATTTCAACTGAGCGTTTTCGATCAAAGAGCATAATTTTGTCTTATACATGTCATTGCACTTTTTCTCATTTTTTATGGTATATGTTCCATTCTGAGCTCAATCCCATGTACTGTATATATATATATATATTGCCGATCTAGCTACTTGAAATAGGGGGATTATTTTTTATTTTTGTTTAAGAAAGGTTTCTCTTAGCTAATTCTTTTATGCAATTATAGACCACTCGCATTGATTATAATTAGTCTGGTGCAGTACGAATCAGTAAATAACTTTCTTACCAGATCACTTATTTAGTCCGGCGGTCTTGTCTCGAAAATTATTTTCGTATTTCAACTCCTCGTTTAAATTTGCTATGTATATATATATATATATATATATATATATATGTACTTATTTCCCCCCTACCCCTACATCCTCCCTTTATTTTGTTATGCAACTGTAGGATAAATTCCAGAACCTACCATTTACTTTAGGGAAATGCCTTTTTTAGAAAGTTATAATAAACGAGAATCCCTGTCAGTTATAGCGTTAGTATGATTTTTATTTTTAGCACCTTTGCTATGCTGAATCAGTGCTAAAACGACGGGACTAAAGAGGCGCGACAAGTCGTGTCGTAGTTTATTTTCCTGTGAAATGTAATTTAAGCTGTAGTTCCAGTGGCAATCCACATCATAGTGTATATATATATATATATATATATATATATATATATATATATATATATATATATATATGAAGGTGTATGTACAATTTTAAGCTGTTTTAATTAAAAAGTAGGCGAGTACAATATTAAACAAGTGATTTAATCGAATAGTAGGGGGTACTTATGCGTAAACTTAATTTTAAGTGTAATATTGTTCTTTTTTTTCCTCTTAAATAGTGGAGCAGAGATGGAGCGTTTTCCCTAGGTGTTTAGTAACGGTGTGGAGGAAATCCAGCTTAGTCCCAATAATGTGAAGGAGGGTGAAGGACCAGAAATTTTACAAACACTAGACACTCCTGTAGGGAGCAACATGAAGAATGTGATTTAATTGAAGAAATAATGTAAGTCTTTTCTATTTTAGCCGAATAGGGTAAGAATGAACACCGGTTATTTTATTCTGTTTATTATTATTATTATTACATGGTGAATCAAGGGCGGGCTTTTTACTGCTTATAGACTATCTCCGAATATTTTAAATTAGACAAATGCATCAGGCTAACATTCTTGTTCATCATTGCATAACAATATATATATATATATATATCAAATTTTAATTAATTACATATTTAACAGCCATTACATTTTAAAATAGTTACAGAACATGATTCCCGACCTTAATCGTTACACAAATTATTATTAGGGGACACATTTTATAAATTTATGCAATATATTACTAAATGCTATACTGTGCACAGTGCATATTTGATAAAATTTTGAATAATTAATTGCTGAAGAGATTTGTCGTTACAAATATATATTCACATAAAACTTCACAGATATATATATATATATATATATATATATATATATATATACAACGAATTAAGTTACTTACAGGTTTAACAGCCATTACATTTTAAATTAATTGCAGAACATAATTCCTGTCTTTAAACGTTATAGAAAAGTAGTATTAGGGGATACATTTTATAAATTTATGCAATATAATAATGAAAGCTATCCTGCGCACGGTGCTTGTTTGCTACAATTTAAAATAATTTATTACTGAATTTATTTGTCGCTACAATTATATATACACATAAAACTTCACACAACACTTCGAGTAACTACAAACGGGAATCGGCTTTTTATCTGCCTACACAAATATTATCATTGCCCTCAGTTTTACACGAATCGAATAATTGCAGAAATTATGTAAATTTCCCTCCATGGGTCATATGCATGAGAATGTACAAGCTGTATTGGCCACAAACATTGCTGGAAAAACTCTGGAATCGGTAAGGTTTCCACACTATTTGCGGAATTTTCAACTGTTCGAAAAATTTTACAATAATAGCATCATTCCACGGATGTCCGCCCAGTGATCTAAAGTAGTACATACATTCCATATCTTTAAAATAGACGGCTATCCAATGGATCACTTCTCCACTGCTAGCATCTGCATTTACAATAAGTGCGCCGCAGTCTCTCATGATTGGAAGTTTAAACGTTTCATTCTTCGCAAACACGCCAATAAAAGGCCGTGACTACGGCCGTGACTACGGCTCTAAACCTGTCAACTTCGATTAGAGGTTGCGACTCTTGGTAAACTACTTCGTTAAAAGGGGCAACTAGAGGGTTGTCGAACTCTAATCTGATTGAGATGTTTCCGCTCTGCTGGTGGCTTATGTGTGTGGTTATGCTCCCACAGAAATCGGGCGAGAGGTCAAGCGGGTATAAGTTGACCCTCTCGACGAATTCATTCTGCGCTACACCGAATCCTAAACCTTCGCACAGATTCCTCAACTATGCGCAAGATTGCTGTACGCTCTCGAGAAAAGTGAAGCTCGTCATCTGAAGAATAACTCGTTTCCAATGTCCCACCTAAAACTACCCCGTTGACATACAGAGTTACATTTTAAAGGCCGAAATTTTCGAAATTAAACGCCGGGCTTTTGTATTTGCCATTCACAGAAGCGCGTTCTGCATTCCATTTAATATGTTTTAGGTAGAGCCCCGAGAGCAAAAATTTTCTATTTGCTTGGATGTTAAACCTGAAGGTACCGTGGACATTTGAAGCTGAACTCTATTAAATGAGTATTTCACTGTGGCATATAGTAAATTTTTCTCAATTTCCATCTGCATAGCAGAGTTTAATACCACAGGTTTCGTGCCCTCTTCTTCGTGAGCACCCAGATTTAAGCAAACCTGAGGGCTCTTACGGGTGAACTTTAATTTCATATGGACCCCATTCACAAGCAACTTCTCCTGGAATGTGAAATCTGTGTGGAGGCGTCCATAGCAGTGGTAAATCTTTTTAGAATTGTTAAACTTGTTCTTTATACTGTTTTCATCTTTAGCCTGATAATAACCTTTGGCAGTTATAAAGGTATCCTTCGCTTCTTTTGAAAAGTTGACATATTCCAGATGGGATCGTAGGTGGTAGTAGCCAGACCCTGCAGAGATGTTGACCTGATTTAAATACACGTCACACTGACTGAATATGGTGTGTAGAAAGTTGGTCTATGGGTATACCGTTGTCGTTTTCGGAATCCGATCCATCTGAATGTGCTATTCATAGTTTAGCGTACATATGCACATAGCTTGGTTGGGGATTATGAATTCCATAGGAACACTCGGCGAGCTAGTAGTTTTAGCGAATTAACGGTAATAAAGTCGCTATGCTCTATAAATATTTGGGTCGGGAGCATGTCAAAAACGGCCAGGTCCGATTTACAACATTGTGAACTACACGGATGGATGAAACGTGCCATGGAGGGCAACAAATAGTGACACCTCTCTTGTTAAGTAGCAATCACCCTATGAACCACGATCGCAAAGTCCTTAGCTTATATCAGTTAAAAAAGTGATGAATCATAGGTTTCATGCGCTTAGAACACTTCTTTTTGGTTGATGTCCTTTTACGTTTAACGCCACGAGTTGGTAACCCCTTCTTCTTCTTCTTCTTCCGTATAGTGCGCTTCTTCTTCCGGTTTTTATTTCCGCCACAACGCATTTTTCTCTTTGCATCTTTGAAAATTCCGTCCCGTGTACGTTTTAAATGTTTTTGAAGAACTTCTTTAGGCTTAGTCCAGGCCATTATGTCTTCTACCGTGTTAAGACCTGATTATAACGCTTTCCTTCCGAGATATCTGGCACCACTCTTCAGCAAGGTGACAGGCGTACGCAGTATAGATGAAAAAATGGACCCAATCCCGCTACCGCGCTGAAATCTCACCCCTCGGTTGACTGAGAATGGCCTTTGGGTCATTCTATCGCAGTACGACGGAAGTTAAGCTCACTATTAAGCTCCCGTCACCGAATGGAAACCTTTTCCTCCCAATCGTTCTTATATATATATATATATTGAGATACTGGTTAGTAGGGTAGTTGCGACTTTGACATAATGAGGCTTATCGTATGCAATGCCCAAGCTCTTTCCTCTATGACTGAGAATGTGGGCGATGCGCAGCAGCCTCGCCTGGGTCTCCCCAACAAACTGATGTTTCACGATATTGCTCTAAATATAGCACATGTCCGGAGGAGGGTCTCCATCGTTCAATTTCTCCAATTTTACCTGATACAATAAGCTGTACAAGTCATGTTGTGACTCGTGAAAAATATCTCTTTGGAAGGCTAGCCCAAATCTGCCCTCGGTTATAATTTTGAACAGTGCTCTGTCTTTAATATTTCTGGTAGCCTTCGATTTTAGAGTCAGAGTATGTACCGGGGTATCTTTGTTTACGATTTCGTATACTAAATCAGATGTAAGATTTGAACTTTTCAAACTACCATTTAAGACACACAATATTTTCGGCTGTCATAATAACCCGGCCCTAGTGTTACTTCTGTAGTGTTGTACTGTGCCTCCCAACTCCGGAAGGAACGCATGGTATCGTCTCGATTTACTCCGACCTTTTCACACTCATCACGGTTTCTAAGAATCATTAAAACGGGTTCTTATTTGTCAATATTTAAAAACTTGGTGACCAGTTGAAATTCGCATATTCCAACCTCATATGATTCACGACCCAATTCAATGGACTCGTGCAGTATTGTTATAAAGTTGGCCAGGGTGTTGTTAGGATGTACAGAGAGAGAAGACGATGACAGGAGTGTGACGTAGAAGTGGTTACTTGCCATGTTGTATACTATTTAAGCTTCATCAGCTTTTATATAGGTGTTGAAGCTTTCTGGGTATCCTAGCCATTTCACCAGGTACATTTTTCTCTTTCCTGAACCTTTACTTCCTAAAATGTTTTCAATTTTAAACATTTTTTTCCTAAATTAAATGTCACTTTCTGCATCTCCTCACCACAAAAGCCACCACCAATTTCTTCCCCATTCAAATCTTCAACGTAATACAACATCACCTCGTCTTTAGGTCTCATAGCCCTAACAAAATCTCACGTGTTCACACTTGCTCAAATCCCTTCGCGAATTTATTCCCCGAACCCGACAGCCTTATATAATCATTGATTTTGAAACGTACAGAGCGTGGCGGCGCTCTATGATTATCTTTTCTCACCTCACGTTCTGTATGCGTACCTCATTTTAAAATTTCGTTAGGTAATGTACCAATCGTTCGGTGGTGTGAACAGTAGTAGGATGAAGCCAGCGACTCCAAAATGTCTATATATTTGTATGTGTTTTTTATGTTTGAAATACCGGTGCATGAGCATCAGTTCCTTTATGGTACGTTGAACTCTTTCGCCTAAAGATGCCTTATGTATAGAATTGCTAGTGTAATAAATGATATTAAATTCTGCCAACATGTTCTTTAAAGTTCGGCCTATAAATTCTTTCCCCATATCCGTACAAAAATAACCAGGAATTCTGTTTTCTTTCAACATCAACGCTTTGGCGGTTTTAGCAACTCTTTCCGGTGATTTATTTTTCAGCGGGATTAACCACAAATATCTAGAGAATACAGCTATTATGAATAGGATGTGACGGTAGCCTCCACTATACAGTGAATATCTCTGCAGGTCTGTTAAATTCGCCTACCAAATAGAATCAACGGAGGCTGCTGATGTTTTGGCAGTTTTAAACCTTTTTCTCACCGGTTTATGAAGTGTATAAATGTCCTGCTCCCGCAAAAACCTCTCAACTTCTTTTTTCCCTATTCCCTCATTATAAACACCTCTGTACAGTCTATTAACACCCTCGTAGGAGGCTGGATTAGAAATGTCAAATGAAATTTTAGAGGCGCGCAGATAGGGTTGTGCGTTGCTGCCTCATCTCTTCTTTTTCCTCTTCAGAGATGTTTCCGCCGGGGGCGAAGCCGTGTTCTGCTGTGGTACATGTGTTGCTTCTTCCAAGTCTTTTAACCTGTTCAGATTACCTATCAGAGTTTTTGGGATGTTTTTTTACTGTAGTCTAGGTTCAATATGTTCCCATCTTGCTGGTGAGGGCCTATCCCACTTTTTCACCACCTCATGTACAATATCAATGATGTTCGAACCCTGTACAACAACCTCACTATATCGGACCATTGTTTAATGGGATCCTCACGCAACAGATTATAAAGACTTAGTCCTTTATTACTCAATGTACTGGGAAGACTATTTTTTAATACATTAATACATGGAGATGTTGCGGTCTCACACCGTTGTTCTGCACTTGTTCAGGTTCTCTATGATCAGTAACGCCCCCATGTTTGAAACTACGGGAACTCCACCGTACGGGTGTTAATAGGTCTACCAATTCGCTTTCCACTCTTTTAAGCCCTCTTTTATGGGGTTCTAGAACTGTATCTAGACTTTTTGTGTTTTGTAGTGAAGCGTACACTCGTGTGGAATCACGACTACTTTCTTCATTATATTAAACTTGACAGTAAAGGCCCCAAACCTGAAAATAAGCTGGGTAGCAATGAACTCCCTCTTTGTAAAATAATTCGCTTTTTCTTCCCCACAGTTTGACTTTTACGAGCGAGGATATGTATTATGTTCTTGTAACGACGTAAAGGCGATTTCTGAGAAGACTTCATTGGTACATTGCATTTTATAACGTTAAAACAGTTTTCGAAGATGCATTTTAAAAATTCGGTGTCAATATTTTTAACAAACAGGTGTTGGAGAGTCCGTGGCAACCGATGATATATTTATATTAATTCACGGTATTTCTTTAGCTTCTTTGTCATTCTGGGATATACAGCTTTTCAGCCTCGTTTGGGAATATATTCGTTCTTAGAAGCACCCTAAACGTGTTTCGCGGGTGAAGGTCACAAAGCAAATATCCGTAACGTTGGCTTGTAGCTTCTTTATAAACTTACAAAATCTCCATACCGTAATTCGGGAACATTTGATTGGCTGATACCCCAATTTGTGACACATTTCTACGTTGTGCGAATAAAACTAGATATTGTGTATTTGGCGATACATCGCGCATATATCTATTTCTGAAAAATAGACTGTGATTGATGAAGAATACGCTTATGTTAAGATGGCGGGAGAACACTGTAAATGTCTCGCAAATGTTTTATCCATTTCTTGCATGAGTTCGTCAATTACAATGATCGTGTGCTCATCACCCTTTATCGCACAAACATCATAAATATATTTGTGGAACAAAATATCATCTTGGTACTCGTTGAATACTGACTGGTATGTCGAATAGCAACATATGACTTTATGCACAAAATTTGAGAACAGTTCCTCATTTCCTTTAATAATTTAAGGCATAAAACACGGTTTTTCCAAAGACTTTAGGGCCAGATATAATGCAAGTAGAAGGGCTCGTGAACCTGAATTTTTCTACAGAATCCATCTATAACACGTCACACTCTTAAGTGGAACATTTATAAAATATAATCAAATTTTAAGTGATGCTCCTTATATTCTACAGCTTTGTTTTTCTTCTTCCCCAGAACCGTGAATGATGACGAGGAAGAGGTACTGCGCCAGCAACATGTCTCGATCGTAGATATTGCTGATGAGGTTGATGATAACGATGATTGTGTAGTTGTTGAGGCTATAGACTGCACCATCACCTGCGGCACCCGCACTCGACAAGTCGAGGAGAAAGCGGGTGCATGACAAGAGTCACATTGTTCAAACACCTTCCACGTCAGCCGTAAAGCGCGTAAAGCGCCTCCCTCCCGAGTGCGTCAGTTGTTAGACCCATAGTAATAGAGCCCCAGCCCTCTACGGCTTACGAAACAACCCTTTCAGTCGCTCCTCCTAAAAAATAAAGCTGTGCCCCCTTATTCCTATTCAATACTACCCATGTCCTCCACAGTAACATCTCATTTTGTAGAAAGTAGAATAACATTCGAACTGGTGCGCACCACCACCCCTACCCCAGCCCTGACTAGAAGCCGGTAAGTAGCCAGGTCGACCCGCGAGCCATGGATAGCAACGCTGTTGATCACGGACTGCGACCTGTAGTTGAACGTATTGGGAAGTTTGTCCTTCAGAACAATAAGGGACGTGAAGCCAGGGTGCAACTGTCCTTCCATTTCGGGTCAGATAATGGAGATAGAGATGATTTTTGGATAGTATGTAATACCTTACAGACTCATGTCTGCCTTAGATGTGGAGTACATTTTAGATCGTATAATGCACACATCTCAAAGCAGCACTGAATTCAACATGGACAACTTCACGATCCATATAAACCACGTTTTCTGTGTTGCGAGACATACAGCCACACATTATACTCTTAACTTTGGCAGATATCAAATATTTAGAAACCACACAAACACCGATCGCGGTTGCGGCTTTATAGCAATAGACTTGGCTCATATGTTTACTGTCCTAAATAAAGCCGTCAAAAAAATTTGTTTCCCGTCGGTTGTGCAGCGTGCCCGTAAACTGTCCGCAGACTTCAAGCCAGAGATTGACTCTGATATGCGGCCTGAAGAGTTGAGAAGGATAGAGCAGGAAATGAATGTTCGCATAGTTGTATTTGGATTGGATGATCGTCGTAGGACCGTGTATGTTTTTAAAAGCAGTGTGAGAGAACGTACGAGACCTATACGTATTTTAGGGCTGTCATGGACAACGTATCTCCCCATCTGCAATATAAGGGTTCTTTAGGCGACTTATGATAAAAGTCGAAAATATGGCAAGCATCACGATTTGTGTAAGGGTTGTGTCGAGTTTGCGGATGATATAATGAAACTTTGTAAGGATTGCCAAATGGTATGCGAGCAGTGTAAAAGCTCCAAATGTGAAAGTCGTGTAGTTGAAACTGAAAAGAGGGACTGTAATGTGTATAGACGCACATTTGTCAATAATAACTGTTTTGATTTCCATAAATCAAATGGGACGTGTAGAAAAATGAGAATTTGCGAGTCCGGCATATTTCACATGATGGACAGTTGGGAAAATTCGAGCATAAATGTGATGAAATTTGTGTGCGACATGTTATGAGAAATATAAGGCAGATGGTATAAAGCATGTACGTTATATGAAAGACGCCAAACCTAAAAATAAACCTTGTATAACTGTATACTACAATATAGAGACATACACGGACGCAAAAACCAAAGAGGTTATCCCACATTTACTTGTAAGCCAGACTATCTGTGACGAGTGCCTGAACGTCGAGTGTGATGAATGTCGCAGATGTGGTAGACGAACAAACATTTTAAAACGACTGCGCACAACACCCCCTGAAACTCTTTGTGTCCTATATTGCCAAGTTAACGGACCAGTTCGAAAAAATGACTGTATATTGTTGCCCATAACGCCGTAAAATTTGATACACAATTCCTTTATAAGGAACTGCTTGAACACGAATCATCAGAAATATTTACAGGAGATCCCTTGATAAGAGGAAACAAGCTTATTCAGATGCATATAAGAGGTAATGTTCAGTTTAAAGACCCTCTGTTATTCACAACTTGTAATTTAGCTAAGCTACCCAAGGTGATGTACATAGCCGCCGAAGTTTCAAAAGGGTATTTCCCTTACACTTTCCTCACTCGCGACACTTTAAATTACGTAGGACCACCACAGGCGGTTT
Source organism: Bathynomus jamesi (assembly GCA_023014485.1). Taxonomy (NCBI): domain Eukaryota; kingdom Metazoa; phylum Arthropoda; class Malacostraca; order Isopoda; family Cirolanidae; genus Bathynomus; species Bathynomus jamesi. The sequence goes on from JAJOZX010005932.1 coordinate 251,054, forward strand.
AACTTTACTTGGGGCCTGAGGCTAATTTTATTTTGGTGGCCCTTTTCTGTAGATTTTTATTAAAAATACATCTACATGTACATAGTACATTTACACGAATTATATGTACGGTGCTTAAGTTAATTTAGAAACAAACTTGAAAAGACTTAACATAGTGTATTTTGCCGTTTGCTAAAACAAAACATTATTAAATAAACTTTGCTTTAGGGCCTATAAATCCTAAAATAAAACATGAAATTTGTCAGTTTGTGTACAGTACTCTGTCATATTTAATCAAAGAAGTTTGCGAAATCTCGAATTATATCATCGAAATTCAGTTGATTGGTGGCCCCTTCAAGCATGGGAGCCTGATGTTTCAGCCTCAATTGCCTCAATGATAATCCGCTTCTAAGGACCACCACCCTCCAAACATTACTTTAACTATGATGACATGAGTGATAGTGAGCGTGAAGATTTTGAGAGGTACTACAACAATTTTAATGAAGATAATCCTTTCAGTATAACGTATGAATGTCAGCGTTCTTGTGTGAATGACGTGCGCTTACTTAGAGTATGTTTCCAAGCCTTTAGATACAGGGGTGGGGAAACCCTCGCCCGCGGGCGAAATTTCGCCAACGAGCTAGTAATTTCAATTCGCCCGCTTAGGTATTTATTATTTACTAAAAAGTATTTATTTACAGCCCAGCAAGTAGCTTTTTAAAGTACATCTTATATACAGCGTGTCCCAAAGAAATGTATACCCACTTTGTTCGATAATACCAGCTATGAGGATAATAAATATATTACTTCTTATATGTTTTTTAATAAAGAAGTTTCTCCTGAATCTAAATATGTAATTATTTTTATTAAAAATTGAAAAACAAAAAAGTTACAGATGTTTAAATTATAATTATTATTTTCGAGACTTCATGTGCGATATTTTCTAATATTTTTGCACGTATACGAGATAAGTTTGAAACCGACGGCACTGTGCAAAACTTACAAAAACAACGTTCTGGAAGACGTCGAACATCTTAGATAAAGTGTCATTTAACCATGGAATTTGTAAATCTTTTGAATTAACTAATAATTACATCATTTATGCTTCAATATCAACACTAAACATAAGTATCTCAAAACAGTCGGTTAAAATATTAGAAAATATCGCACATGAAGTCTCGAAAATAATAATTATAATTTAAACGTCTGTAACTTTTTTGTTCTTCAATTTTTAATAAACATAATTACATATTTAGATTCAGGAGAAAATTCTTTATTAAAAAACATAAAAAGTAATATATTTATTATCCTCATAGCTGGTATTATCGAACAAAGTGGGTATACATTTCTTTGGGACACGCTGTACTATATAAGCTTAAAATTTGCCAGACGCCCGCGGAGGTGTTTATGTTATCGATTTTCGCCCTTGGTACTGAAAAGTTTCCCCACCCCTGCTTTAGAAGGATGTACATAGTCCGGTTCAACTGCCACCGGCTACAAGCCGCAACCACAATCGCCTCATTGTGTTTTAGTGTGTTCAAGAACAACTTCATGCCTAAAGACACACTAGCCGTCATTCCCCGAAACAACCCACGCATATATATGTACAAGGTTATTTACTGTCTCATACACCTACGACAACAGACTGGTGTGTACATGAAACATGCTCGCAACACGGGGTAAGTGGGCATTAAGATCAATGGCCGTGTTTTTTGGGTGGATGGTCCAAACGAAGACCACGCCACTGGTGAGAAGACGGCGTACTTCTTTAACGGATGCTGGTGGCATGGATGCCCACGTCCTGAGTGTGACATCGTAGGAAATATCCATGGTAGATCTCATGCCGACAGTCTTGCATGGACTGGTAACCGCGATCAACATATACTGTAAGCTCCCAGTTCACTCAAAAGTTTTTGTGGGAACACGAATATGATGTACGGATGTAGACAGATGGAGAGTACCGCGAGGAAATTAACACCATCAAGCATTCAATGGTGCTGGACCCTCTCAAATGCGGCAATAGTTTGTTTGGTGGACGCAAAAACCCCTTCAAACTATACTTTCCACCTACGGAGGGCGTGAAACTCCATTACTACGACTTCTGTTCTTTATACCCCTAAGATAAAGAACCCTTACGTGATGAAGAACAATCCGTACCCCGTAGGCGCACCTGAAAAAATGGTGGGTTCTGCCCTGCCAACTATCGAAGAGTTCCCAGCTAATTTGAACGAGAACTATTTCGGACTTTCTTTCGTAGATGTTCTCCCCCCTCGCGACTTGTGGATATCAATCTTGCCCGTCGTTATACATCACAGACTCATATTCACTCTGTGTGTGACGTGCCAGAGGAGAACAATGGGGCCTGAAATCACACAATCAACCAGAAGAAGATCAGAGGCGTATATACAAGTCCTGATCTTTCCGTAGCCATTCGTCACTGGTACAGAATATTGAAGATATATGAGGTATGGAGGTTTCAGAAGCTCCCCATCCTTTTCACACCATATACAAATGTTTTTCTGAAGGATAAGGTAGAAGCATCAGGATATCCGCGAGGAGTTGAGACCGAAAATGAAAAATCGGCGTATATTCAACGCTACCGTGATCGTGAAGGGATACAGCTTCAACAGTGCCAAATAGTGAGGAACCCTGGCAAGCGATTTAGTGCAAAGTTGTGTCTAAATAGTCTTTGGGGGAAATATGCCCACCATACAGACAAAGAGAACACCTATCTCGCCCAAAGTTATAACGAGGTGTGGGATTACGCCAAAGCCATCGCTAAAGAGGTCATGGAGATCGTGAATGTGAGTAATAAGAACATCATAAAGTACAACAGAACCGAATTGGCTACAGATACATCACATGTCACAAACATACCTGCAGCCAATTTCACAACAGCATACACCCGCATCAAACTTTGGAGCCTACTGCATTCTCTTGGACGGAGGGGTCTGTACGCAGATACAGATAGTGTGATATTCACGGAGAGGGAAAGTGAATATATGCCCACTAATGGGGAATTCCTCAGAGAGTTGACTGACGAGATGAAGGATGAATATGGAGATAGCGCCTACGCTGATTCTTTTGTCTCAACAGGACTAAAAACTTAAGGGGTATCACTCTTAACCAGGCGAACCGGCAGATCGTCAAATCTGATTCGCTCAAAGAGCTAATGAGTTTAGAAGATGATGAAAATGAGGGTGACCAACCACCCGACCTGGTTGTAGGAACTCATAACTTTCGAAGTTTCGGGGTGTGAAGGAACTTAAGGGGACGAATGTGTGTCGTAACACGTACAGGAAACGATAGCAGGTGCCTGGCACCTACCACACTCTCCCCTTTGGATACCGTGAGGTGTGAATATTTGTTATATAAATAGTTGCTATATTAGAGTCTATTTAGTTGACGAAATTTTACAATTTATTTATTTTTCCTATTTATTATATGCATTTAATTATGTTTCAGCTGGTGTTTCATTATGTCCTCTGTGTGTGTGTGTGTGTGTGTGTGTGTGTGTGTGTGTGTGTGTGTGTGCAAGAAAGTCTAAGCGCTACACACTGTATGTTGCTGACCAGTAAAAAGAGTCACGTGACTCCTGCTACTAATCGGGACATGTCTCCTCCCTGCGTACTCAGTTGACACCCCTAAGTCCTGGTTCTCAGACTTATCTTTTTAACTGTTAAAGAATTATCGCGTAGGCAAAAAATAACGATGGCGTCCAATGATATTGCATGCTCTACATTCCTGAAGTGGTACTCACTAAAGTCTACAGATGTGGTGAACACCCAAGGAATTTCTAGTCATCCGTCCTTTGAAACCTTTAAGGCCGCATTAAATCGTGCGAAGCATGAGGAGCAAGATGTCCAAATACTCTATGGTTATTCTGGTGAGAGCATTACAGGGTTTCGCGGCTCAGACGATGTAATGGAATATGTCGTAGGATTAAACTAAAGAGTACATATATCGTGAAGTGAAAGAATTCACGCTTGCAGTAGAGAAACAAAGGATCTGGGTTGTGAACCTTGTTGATGATTGGTGTGAGAGGAGATATTACGCCATGTAACATCACACAGACTACGCGTACACTGTGGCGGTGAATGTAAATCTTGTGATTATGGGCAGTTTAAAATAGTTCTACCACTACATTCATGTATATCATGACGAGGTGCGCAGCGAAGTTGTAGCTAAAGGTTTATGTGAATTTTTGGTAGAGTTTAGGGACAAGTATCGTTTGTCCAGCAAAAAGGTCAAGTATGGACACATGTTTCTCTCAAATAGAGTGCACAGTTCGAGAAAGTACATTGGTGAATACAGTTACCCCCTGAACGTTGAAGATGTATGGTGCGCATTCTAGGAAGTGTGTGTGATAAATCATTAAAACTGATATTCTTCATGTATCGCAGATGGAAAAATTCTGAAAACACCTACCCAGTATAATGGAATATAAATATCCGGATGATTAACCAGTGCGCATCGAATCTTTCATGCTGGAACAATCTCGTACACGAATCACTAACGCTTGGCGGCGATCATGACGCAACACGTGTGACTCATACTCACCCTACACCTCCCACCTCCTCAACCGCGCGCACAGTCCCGCCGAGCCAAAGAGCGCACCGGCGGCTCATAGCCGCTTCAGAGCTTGACCCGACTGGACGTTCTCTCCTCGCAGTATCAACAGAAAAATATTAAAAGGTGGAACGCCCTTTGAGCAGCATCCTCAGTGCATTATACGACGTGTCCGTGTTGAAATCTGTGCGTGTATTCAGGCGTAATACCGGTGCTATTAATTATGTACTTGAAACGAAATGTAGAAAATCAAACTCTGGTAGACGGAATGTTATTTATTTAAGTGTTGAAGAGGTGAACAGAATCTTCGTGGTGGTTGAGAAGTGGGGTGAGGAGAGTTATAAAATACCTGTGGGTGTAGGTACAAAAAGAGAACACATTAGGGATGCACCCTCATACGCCATTATTTGTACGCTCTTCGTAAATCGTGATACAAACCAACCATGCGTTGATATACGGTTGATGTGGAAGAATGCTATATATATATATATATGTTAAATGACTCCATTGTGTATTATTCCTGTTTTAGCGTCTAATGTATATACAATTCTCCTCTACAGATCTAAAGAAGCTAAGGCTAACAAAGACCCTAAGACCCACTCTAAGTTTAGCCCGTGAGAAAGAAGAGAGTAGGGGTTTAAAAGAAGAGAATAGGGAGTTAAAAGAAGAGAATAAGGGGTTAAGTAAGTAGCAAAACCTCCTCTTCGTGGGTTAACATTCATTCAGAAAAAGAGCGAGAAAGACTCATCATCATCTTTCGCTGGCGACAGGGCCGTTTCTAGCCATTAGGGGGCCCTAAGCAGTATACCCATTTGAGGCCCCACCCCTCCATCTACCAACTCACGCCTTACTACATCACCTTAGCACACACATAAAAAAAATGGCTGTGTCAATAAAAAACAATCATGAAACAATTTTAATGAAACATTTATGTCCAAAACAACAAATATGTGCTTTCAGAAGACAAACAGAAAAAATACTCTCCATGAAATTCCTGAAAATTAGCTTATACATTACTTAGAATAAATGACAGAACTATGTATAAAAAAATAATGCAATTATCAACTACCAAACAATTACTAACTCTACGATACAATCGTGTAATAGCTAACAGTTATACAGAACAGTTTGTATCTTAAAAATGTTTTCCTCCTAGATTTTTTCTGGGCGAAATCGTCAATAACATCATCATATGAAATCTCCCTGCCAACGTCCTGGTTGATGCTTATGATGCCAAGGCCACTGAGGCGATCCTGCCCCATTGATGATCTGAGGTAGTTCTTGATTAGCTTCATCTCAGAGAAGCTCCTCTCGGCTGACGCTACTGTCACAGGTAGAGTGCAGGCAATTCTTAGTGCAACCCAGAGATTGGGGTATAGTTCCTCCAGTCGCTTCTGATGAATGAAGGAGAGAAGCTCCAATGCAGTCATGTTGTGTGAAGGTAAAGTCGGTAAGTTCTTAATTTCGAGGGCCAGTTCTCTTCCATCAATGTGAGAGTCAGCTCCAGAGCTCAGTATCTTAGAGAGCTTTTCACACTTGCAGGACAAGTCTTCCTTGTTCATTGTGGTGAAGTTAAGGAGAACCCCAAATATGTCCCTCACATCATCTAATTTTTTGAATCTCTCATTTATTGACCCGATGGCACAATCCACCACCACATTGAAAAATTTTACTTCCAGCCGTTTTAAGGCTTCTGTAAATGGTTCGTCAGGAGCTTCGTAAGCAAAGTGCTTTTTTGTGGATCTAAGCCTCTTCTCCTTCAGCACAGCCTCCACATTCATTTCCTCACATATGTCCCTAGCTACGACTTGTGCTGCAACAAAACCTGTGTTTCTGTAGCTGGTGAGTGAGTCTTTTGTTTTTGTAAGGAGGTTGACTGTCACATCAAACTGCATTGTTGGAGACTGCAGAAGTTTGCTCACATGGTTAACTGCATGAAGAATGTCATACCATACTACTGTGCAAATCTGAAAGCGATAAGACCCTACCTCCTCTGCAAGTTAATTAATACGTTAATAATAATAATAATAATAATAATAATAATAATAATAATAACTTCAGCTATATTCCTATTCTTGCCCACTGAGCTATGACCTGGGAGCCTGTCTAGGGGCCCCCTAGTAGCCAGGAAACGGCCCTGACTGGCGACTGCCGACACGTCGGAAAAATAGTCGAGGAGAAATGGAAAGGGGTGAAGATGAAAAGAAGTAAAATAAGAGCGCTTTCAAACCATGCTACACAGTCTTAACTCAAAGAAACACTGTCATACCATGCAAACTACAGCCATGCAAGTAAAGAGAGGATGAGAAAAGCCAAAAAAAGAAGTATGAAGAGTATAAAAAAAAGTGAGTTAGTTTACGCTACGAGCTACATCTAAGTTCGTGTTAGTCTGATTTTTTTTTAAATATAAATTTATTGCTTGCACATCACACGCTGGCATGTCACAAGTTGGCATCAATCGTCAACAGACTCAGATCTCGACTATCACCTCCAGAGCTCCTGTTTCTAATTGTTTTATTATTTTAAACGACATTAATTTTTTTAAAATGCCTATCTAAACGGTTCTTAAACTTATTAACGCTGGACGCGGGAAGATTATTCCATTTATCAATTACTTAAAAGTAAAAAAGTTTTTAACGATGTTAGTAATAAAACACCTACCATGTAATTTAAATCCATCCTTACGAGTATTGCTATTATCGAAAATGAACAATTTGTCAAAATTTACGTTATCGTTTTTATTAACGATTTGGAAACTTCAATAAGTTCCTCTCCCTTAATCTCCTAGTCTCGAGTGAATGCAAGTCTAACTCTTTAATCCTATCTTCGTAAGACTTGTTGCGTAGTGACGAAATTAATTTCGTGGCGCGTCGCTGAACCCTTTCCGACCTATCAGTATCCTCACGCAAATACGAGCACCAAAACTGAACGGCATATTCTAAGTGAGGCTAGTAGTATGATCGCAAAATGGGAGAAGGCAAGAATGTTGCAATGTTGCAAAAGGGGAGGGGAATGCTGCAAGAGGTTATGCATCAAAGGGGGTGTTATGCAACAAGTGGGAGGGGGTTATGCAACAAGTGGGAGGGGGCTATGCACTGAAGGGGGGAGTGGTTATACAAGAAATCAATGCTGCAATGAAGGGGGAGGGAGCTTTGGAGGGAGAACGGAGGATGACCTCCCCCCAAAGGGGTAACCTTAACCTAAGAGAGGGAGAGAAAGGCGAAGAAGGAGGGTCTTTGGGGGAGAAGGTGGGATGTCCTCATCCCCAAAGGAAAACCTAACCTAAGCCTTAACCTAAGAAGGAGAGAGGAGAGAGTTCTTTATTCCATGCGAGCGTCCAGGGGCCAAGCAGCTGTTATATAGAGGGTCGTGAGTTGCCAGATACCACTTATTTATATATGGAGGGGTTACCAGAGAACACTATATCTATTTATTTATTTATATAAGGAGGGTTACCAGATACCACCATTTATTTTAATTATGTTCAGGTGTACCTCATTAGGGTGAGTTGCCTGATTGCTCCATTTATTTTAACTTTTATTTAGATGAGTTACCAGTTATTGTTTTTTAATTTAATTATGTTTAGGTGCACCTTATTAGGGTGAGTTGCCACCTTATTAGGGTGAGTTGCCAGATTGCACCATTTATTTTAATTTTTATTTAGATGAGTTGCCACTTATTTATTAAAGGCAAGAGAGACTCTACTTAAATTTCTTCAGCAAGCGAACTAATTATTTAAAAGATCACCAATATTAACAATAAAAGAAATACACTAAACAATTAATCCATGGCTTAGCAAAAGAAATCGTTCATCTTAATATTCATTTATTCTTTACAATATACTAAATTGGCAATAAACATTTAAAGTATTCTATAAGAATAATATTTAATTTACGTATAATTCGAAAGACATGAAACGCTTTCATTTATTATAAAACCAAACCGTAAGTGTCTATTTACTTTTGACAATCCTTTCTATACACCTATATTTTTTATACTAAATTTCAACGAAATGAAAGTAATTGATAAAAGAATTAAATGAGAAGGCTATATATACTTTTATATTAAACAAAAAAGGATAATATGAGTATCGTCACGTTCACAATATCAAAAGCAAATATAATTATAAAATATTAAAGCATAATTTTCTCATCATTTTGATATAAGTCACTACGTTCGCAGATGCGTCCTTAAAAAATTATGTAGATTTGAATATTATGACATTTTTGCGTCATATTTTTCTCGCACTTCCAATATTTGCCTGATGACGTCATGAAAACATGATATATATGAGCTAGGCTTTTTAGGTTACTACTTCCATTTATGTTAGTTTTTCATAGATGTTGGTCGCGATGACATGTTAAGGGTGCGAATATTATTTTGAGGATTTAATATACGAAGTGCAATCTAATGACTCCCGAGCAATAGAAATATTTACAAAACACAATATTTTACCATCGACCCGTAAGTGCGAATTGTGCGGAAACGAGTGCTTGTTAATAGAATCTCGCCATACATTTCAGTGCAACGCGTATTCGAAAATTGCGAAAACTAAAAGACGCCGGCGTTGTCAATTTAGCGTGTCTCAATTCAAACAAACCTGGTTCGATAACGTTCATCTTTCGCCAAGTGTTGTTTTGAGATTCATAAATGTGTTTTTAAGACATCTTTTCCCATGAGTATTGCGAGGTTCATTTGCGGCTCTCATCATATGCAGTCGTTGACTGGAAAAGCTTTTGCCTCGAGGTGTGTGAACATTGGGTTAATAACCAAGAATCAATAGGTGGTGACGGTGTGGTCGTTGAAATAGACGAGAGCAAATTTGGCAAGCGGAAATACCAGCGTGGGCGTGTTGTTGAAGGCGTGTGGGTTTTCGGTGGAATTGAACGGGTGTCGAAAAAAAACATTTTTAGTGAAGGTGCGAAATCGAACTGCCGAGACATTGATTCCCTTAATTCAGAAATTTATTATCGTATGCTGGCATTTCTGCTCTTCCACAAAACTATACCCACCATAGCGTCAATCATTCGCGTAATTTTGTGGACCCGGACAATCGCCAAATCCATACGCAAAACATTGAACGCCTTTGGGAAACGGTAAAGGATTGGATTCTTCGGCCTGGAAACCTTGACGCGTCCTACGAGAAGTACCTCTCTCGCTTCCTTTTTCTTGCTTCCCATTCAGACCATGGAACAGTTTTGCACCATTTTCTCTCGCTATTTCTCATCTGTATCCACCACCTAATCCATAATAAGGTAATATTCTAGGTCAGGTTAGGTTAGGTAAAGTTAGGTAGGGTTACGTTAGGTTAGGTTAGGTTAGGTAAGGTTAGGTAGGGTTAGGTTAGGTTAGGTTAGGTAAGGTTAGGTTAGGTTAGGTTTGGTTAATTAATACCAAAATACATTTTTCTAGTAATATTTTATGTTTTGTTTAGATTTTGACCTACATTTCCCTTGAAAATGAGCCAAACTTCAAAGTACTATAACTTTGTTGGATCTCATTTCCGAGGGAAATGGAGGTCAGATTTGAACAAATCACATCAAATACTACTAGAAAAATGTATTTTTGTGTGTAAAATGACTGAACGTGTCTATATACATAGTTACCCCAAAAATTTGTAACAAACTTCCCGTTTCTTTGTGCAGTTTCCCACATTTTAGCCAACTCCCCATATGAAAGCAAGCAAGCAAGCACCCACCACCAAGCATTTTTCTTACTATTTGCAACACGAATAAAATAAAATAAATTTTAGTGATGGAATCCGTACCATGTTACGGATTTCTCGTCTAAACTGTAGGTCCAAGGTGGTTCAAAAACATTGCTACTTGACATCTTGTACGTTAGAACGGTTGCCTTTAGCATATAAAAGCACATGTCAGTACAGTGTCTATTTACTTTTATCATTCCTCTGTATATGTATATACATATATATATATTTATATATACAAGATGTGTCTTCTCAATTTCGTACATTTTTTTTCGTTCAAGTTAATATTAATTCATTCTTTACAGTATACTAAATTGGCAATAAACATTTTAAGTATTCTATAAGAATAATATTTAATTTACCTATAATTCGAAAGACATGAAAGACTTTTATTTATTCTAAAGCCAAACCGAAGGTGTGTATTTACTTTTGCCATTCCTTTCTTTGAAAGCATCTCTGGAAAAAAAAATGTATAACTTGGTAAACTCGATACGCATAAAAACACACCTGACTTGCACGAGGCTACTTTAAAACCACAAAACGGCCACATTGGAATGTGGGTCAAACCACATCGCGTCTTAAAACCGGTCGCCCTCTTCCTTCACACTATATATTATAATTGTCATTCTTATTATTATAATGAAGTTAAAAACTGAATTTAAAATCTATTTATAAGAGAGAGAGAGAGAGAGAGAGAGAGAGTTAATTCTGAGAGCTGCACACAAACACACACATATATATATATATATATATATATATATATATATATATACACAGTATATATAACCAAATCCACAATCAGGAATCTTGGGAAAGCCGAAAGTAGTATGACCGCAAATATATATTAATGCAAATATTTGAAAACATCGTGGTAGAGATTGCAAGTGGCAATTCACATACACAGAAACACACATCGGGAGTACTCAACAATTGGAATTAAATCAATATATATATATATATATGTGTAAAAATGAACAATGAATAATTCCTGTATATTCTTTATATGCAAATATTCATTTTTATATAAGGACCAAACTCGCATAATGTAAGTTTGGATGACTTTAATATTGAATGTATGGTAAATTCTTTAAATATTATTATTTATATGTTATTCATACGTCCATTTCCTTTCTTGACCTTTATCTTTTGTTAATTTTATTAATTATTCATTCAGCTACCTATTGTCTACCTATTGTCAACCTATTGACTGACTACCAATATGTGTACAAAACTTTTTGTATTTGTACGTGTTCTCAAATGATTAACTAATTTCTCGCAATACTCATAAATGCTAATGCAAGTGTTCGAATTCCATTGATAGCAGCGAAAGCGAGAGCTTCTGAGGTGAAAAACTCCTCTCGATTGCTTCTAATTTCTAAAGCATTATTATGTGTTATGTTATATATATATATATATATATATATATATATATATATATATATATGTACCGTATGTGCCCATGTACTTTATGTTATACTCCTAACATCATAATTGTCTATAAATATGAAACACTGTAAAAAACTATAGTTAACTGTTTAATTGTAATTAACTGGAATACTTTAATATAATGTAATTGATGTACTTTAATGAAACTATAATTAACGATAATAATTTAATATAATGTAATTAATGTACTTTAAGAAACTGTAATTAACGATTATAAGAGAATGTGAATTAATTGATAATTATAATCATAGTTGTAATAAACCAAAATTACAATGTACTCATTAATGTACTTGGGATTGTACTCAATGTACGACCCGACATTATGTCGCCATTTAGGAATGTACTGTACACTAGGGCGGAGCGTTTTTACACTTTTTTCTATTTTCGTTTTGTAATAGCGCGGAAAAGTGGCTCTTCCACGTCAAAAGTGAGTGTGTAAAATCTCAGAGCTCTGAAATAATATCTTCTGCCTCCGCAAGCGCGTTGAAAATCAAAAAATGCTGCAAAATACGCATTTTTTCAATATTTTCTTATAGTTTTAACTTTCATCCTACCTTCTTGTAATAGCGAGGAGAAGCATCATAAAGGTTTATTTTAGATAAGTTTTAAATATTTTTGTCCTGCGATAATATCTTCTGCCACCACAAACGTTCCAAAATATGGAAAAATCCGCATGAATCACATATTTTGCATATTCAGCCTATACGCTAATAAATTCACTTTGTACGTCATGTAGTGCTCCCACATCGTTCTAGAAGCTTCCCCACAGCCTGGTATGGTGTGTTGCTCGTCATTGCCATATACGGCAATGAGTCAGTGAGTGATTACTGATGAGTCATGACTCACAACACTCTACCAGGCCTACTTGCTTTCATTTCCCCGCAGTGTTGTGCTAGCTACTTTTCGTGTAAGATGTGGATTGTGTTGCTCTTGCTGTTAATACATCTTTGGAGCACGACAACACGCATATGTGGACATAAACTACATATTTTAGTGCATAATAATACGTTGGTGTAATATACAAAACTTCTGCAGAATGCAAGAATATTTTACGTTTTAGGAGTAATTTCTTAATTTTTATATTAATTACTGTGTTTTTCACAATGTCACTACCAGCTCAAGCAACAAGAACTTCTTCAAGTTGCCCTATATTTGGGGCTCCAGCTGATCTAGACAAGAGGTGCCTTCCAACCTAATTAAATATATAATATGTATATCTAAATGTTGACTATTCATATTATGAATTATTTTAGAATATTTTAGAGCTACAAAGCTGCTACATGCATATATTTACTGAAATGTGTATAAACTATAAATTAGTGTATATATTGAACATTCTTTGCATATAACTACACATGTATAAAGTATATGTAGCATATCCATACATAATATAGTCTTATTATGTACATTATACAATAAATATACATATGAATGGACGAAGCCGCGTTTAAAATATTGGATGATGATTTCCTCAGAATTTTTTAAATTTAATAAACGTGCGTTCCCAATAATAAAAATTATTTTAAATAAATTTTTAGTACTATTAACATTTGATATTATTATTATTATTATTATTATTATTATTATTATTTTAAATACTGTATATACAAGCAGAGCCTTCGGCTCCCTGCCCTACGGGCGGGGCTTGTTCTTTGCAAACTCGTCTACGGCGAGGACACCTTCGCAGAGTTCAGAGATGAAGACAAAAATATTATTTTACGTTATAAATATAGCTTCACAAATTTTTAACTCACTGGCTCAGAATGCTTAGCTCAAAAGGTTAGGGTTACCCCTTTGGGGGGAAGTCATTCCCCCTCACCGCCCCAAAACCACATCACCCCCCTTTATACAACTTAGGAGCTAACCCCCACTGCTTTGTTGCATAAACCCCACCCCTATTACCCCAACCCCCTCTCCCATTAACCCCACCCCAAAATTTTTTCAACATCGCAAACACGATACGACTGCTAACTCATCGAACGCGTGCAGTTGTCACAGCTGGAAACACCCGAGCCAAACCGTTTGCGGGCAAGAAGCTACCAGAACAGGGAGGCCATAGGGCAAAGAAACAAGCGATACCGAAGGATTACAACTTCAAATGAAAAAGGGGCAACCAAAAACAAAGAACATAAATATTTTCCTGGATATATTCAAAGAATAAGACCAAACCAATCACTCAACAAAGTTTCGTACCTGAAAGGATTTATGGACGAAACAAGGGCAGACATCGCATGCCTCACGGAAACTCATCTTACGGATTGCCAAGGAAATTGTGAAAACTGCGAACATTGTATTGATAAGAAATAAATAAATATAGAGGGTTTCAACTTACTAAGAGCGGATAGAACAACGAGACGGAAAGGTGGCTGTGCTATATATGTACATGAAGGTCATGTGACAGAGACGGTAATTAGTAAATGAAACAGCTATGTGGAACTCCTAGCAGTGAAAATAGAAAAACTAAACGTGATACTGATAGTCATTTATAGACCTCCAAACACTCCAACCGAAAAATTTTCGGAGGCCATTGATGATATCAGAAAACTAATAAATGCCATAAACTCTCCATTCCCCTATATAATGATTTGCGGAAACTTTAACTTCCCATTTATAAAACACAAAAAGGTGGATAGGAATATACATATACGCCAGGACAAGGGGGCACAAGAGAAGACCAGGAGCAAGCAAAAAGGTTGATGGCTCTCACAAATGAATTTATACTGACACAAGCGATAACAGAAAATACTAGAAAAAATAACAGCCTAGATCTGGTATTCACGAATAACACGCAATTGATTGCTGATATAAAAATAACCCCAACTATTATCTCAGACCATAAATTGGGAAGCAATCAGATCGCACATGGCCCAAATAGAGTGGAGAACAGTTTTTGAGAATAAAACAACTGAAGAAATGCTAACAACCTTGGAAAAGAAGCTGAGAATTTGAAAAAATACGCTCCGAAATCACAGCCAAATGGAAAGAGGAACTTGCTAGAGAGGCAAAAGAGAAGAATATTCCACAAAAGAAAGAGAGTGGAGGCGAGGTTAGCCAACTGCGGAGATAATGCCAAGAAAGTAATACAAGAAAAACTTCGGGGTATCGATAGGGAAACACAAACCCTGATTAAGGACCATCCGAGAGGGAAGAAGAAAAGGCGGAAGAAGCAATAAAGGAAAATCTAAAATACTTCTATAGTTATACGAAAAGGAAAACAAAAACGCGCGTCGATAGTGGGCCCTTAAGGAAGAGAAATAATGAACTAATAGACGATCCAAAAAAAATATCTGAAACATTGAGAGCCCAGTATGAACCAGTTTTCAGTACCCCAAAAAGTGACAAAGCGATTCCTGACAAAAATTCATTCTTTGAGGAGATATTGCAAGGAGAGTGCATAACAGACTTTGATTTTACCTCCAAAAGATGTAGCGAGAGCTATGAGACAAACGAAACCACATTCAGCTGCAGGTCCGAACGCATTATTAATTAAAAACTGTAAAAATTAAATAGCTACACCTTTATACTGGTTATGGAGAAAATCCCTAGACACTGGGGAAATAATGAGCATCTTCAAAAGAGTAAACATTGTCCCTATATATAAAGGAAGGGAACAGATCTCAAGCAAAGAACTATAGACCAGTGTCATTGACGTCCCACCTCACCAAAATATTTGAAACAATAGTTAGAGAGAAAATTTACGATTTCTTGGAGACACTGGAAAGAGTCAACGAAAATCAGCACGGATTCAGATCAGGTAGATCATGCCTATCACAACTAATAGAACACTACAACAATATCCTAGATGCACTGGAATGCAATGACAACTACGATGGCGTATACACCGATTTTGCTAAAGCTGTGATCACGGTATAATAGCACACAAAACGAAATATATGGGAATAACAGGCAAAGTGGGAAAATGGATCTACGACGTCTTCAAAGAACGTCTACACTCTACAGGTCGTCAAAATTCAAGGTATATCATCGTCAGAATCGGAAGTACGCAGCTCATTACCACAAGGGACAGTACTGGCCCCACTGCTGTTCATTATCATGCTAACAGACATAGACAGCGGAATAAACAGCAACAGTATATTTACATCCTTCACAGACGATACAAAGATCAGCAGAAAAATCAGCGATGTAAATGAAGTGGAGGCCTTGCAGAGGGCGGAGCCGCGTTTAAAATATTGGATGATGATTTCCTCAGAATTTTTTAAATTTAATAAACGTGCGTTCCCAATAATAAAAATTATTTTAAATAAATTTTTAGTACTATTAACATTTGATATTATTATTATTATTATTATTATTATTATTATTTTAAATACTGTATATACAAGCAGAGCCTTCGGCTCCCTGCCCTACGGGCGGGGCTTGTTCTTTGCAAACTCGTCTACGGCGAGGACACCTTCGCAGAGTTCAGAGATGAAGACAAAAATATTATTTTACGTTATAAATATAGCTTCACAAATTTTTAACTCACTGGCTCAGAATGCTTAGCTCAAAAGGTTAGGGTTACCCCTTTGGGGGGAAGTCATTCCCCCTCACCGCCCCAAAACCACATCACCCCCCTTTATACAACTTAGGAGCTAACCCCCACTGCTTTGTTGCATAAACCCCACCCCTATTACCCCAACCCCCTCTCCCATTAACCCCACCCCAAAATTTTTTCAACATCGCAAACACGATACGACTGCTAACTCATCGAACGCGTGCAGTTGTCACAGCTGGAAACACCCGAGCCAAACCGTTTGCGGGCAAGAAGCTACCAGAACAGGGAGGCCATAGGGCAAAGAAACAAGCGATACCGAAGGATTACAACTTCAAATGAAAAAGGGGCAACCAAAAACAAAGAACATAAATATTTTCCTGGATAATATTCAAAGAATAAGACCAAACCAATCACTCAACAAAGTTTCGTACCTGAAAGGATTTATGGACGAAACAAGGGCAGACATCGCATGCCTCACGGAAACTCATCTTACGGATTGCCAAGGAAATTGTGAAAACTGCGAACATTGTATTGATAAGAAATAAATAAATATAGAGGGTTTCAACTTACTAAGAGCGGATAGAACAACGAGACGGAAAGGTGGCTGTGCTATATATGTACATGAAGGTCATGTGACAGAGACGGTAATTAGTAAATGAAACAGCTATGTGGAACTCCTAGCAGTGAAAATAGAAAAACTAAACGTGATACTGATAGTCATTTATAGACCTCCAAACACTCCAACCGAAAAATTTTCGGAGGCCATTGATGATATCAGAAAACTAATAAATGCCATAAACTCTCCATTCCCCTATATAATGATTTGCGGAAACTTTAACTTCCCATTTATAAAACACAAAAAGGTGGATAGGAATATACATATACGCCAGGACAAGGGGGGCACAAGAGAAGACCAGGAGCAAGCAAAAAGGTTGATGGCTCTCACAAATGAATTTATACTGACACAAGCGATAACAGAAAATACTAGAAAAAATAACAGCCTAGATCTGGTATTCACGAATAACACGCAATTGATTGCTGATATAAAAATAACCCCAACTATTATCTCAGACCATAAATTGGGAAGCAATCAGATCGCACATGGCCCAAATAGAGTGGAGAACAGTTTTTGAGAATAAAACAACTGAAGAAATGCTAACAACCTTGGAAAAGAAGCTGAGAATTTAGAAAAAATACGCTCCGAAATCACAGCCAAATGGAAAGAGGAACTTGCTAGAGAGGCAAAAGAGAAGAATATTCCACAAAAGAAAGAGAGTGGAGGCGAGGTTAGCCAACTGCGGAGATAATGCCAAGAAAGTAATACAAGAAAAACTTCGGGGTATCGATAGGGAAACACAAACCCTGATTAAGGACCATCCAGAGAGGGAAGAGAAAAGGCGGAAGAAGCAATAAAGGAAAATCTAAAATACTTCTATAGTTATACGAAAAGGAAAACAAAAACGCGCGTCGATAGTGGGCCCTTAAGGAAGAGAAATAATGAACTAATAGACGATCCAAAAAAAATATCTGAAACATTGAGAGCCCAGTATGAACCAGTTTTCAGTACCCCAAAAAGTGACAAAGCGATTCCTGACAAAAATTCATTCTTTGAGGAGATATTGCAAGGAGAGTGCATAACAGACTTTGATTTTACCTCCAAAAGATGTAGCGAGAGCTATGAGACAAACGAAACCACATTCAGCTGCAGGTCCGAACGCATTATTAATTAAAAACTGTAAAAATTAAATAGCTACACCTTTATACTGGTTATGGAGAAAATCCCTAGACACTGCGGAAATAATGAGCATCTTCAAAAGAGTAAACATTGTCCCTATATATAAAGGAAGGGAACAGATCTCAAGCAAAGAACTATAGACCAGTGTCATTGACGTCCCACCTCACCAAAATATTTGAAACAATAGTTAGAGAGAAAATTTACGATTTCTTGGAGACACTGGAAAGAGTCAACGAAAATCAGCACGGATTCAGATCAGGTAGATCATGCCTATCACAACTAATAGAACACTACAACAATATCCTAGATGCACTGGAATGCAATGACAACTACGATGGCGTATACACCGATTTTGCTAAAGCTGTGATCACGGTATAATAGCACACAAAACGAAATATATGGGAATAACAGGCAAAGTGGGAAAATGGATCTACGACTTCTTCAAAGAACGTCTACACTCTACAGGTCGTCAAAATTCAAGGTATATCATCGTCAGAATCGGAAGTACGCAGCTCATTACCACAAGGGACAGTACTGGCCCCACTGCTGTTCATTATCATGCTAACAGACATAGACAGCGGAATAAACAGCAACAGTATATTTACATCCTTCACAGACGATACAAAGATCAGCAGAAAAATCAGCGATGTAAATGAAGTGGAGGCCTTGCAGAGGGACTCGAACAAAATATACAAATGGTCAGAAGACAATAACATGTCATTTAACACCGAGAAATTTCAGCTCTTGAAATATGGTAGAAAAAAGGAACTTAAACAGACTGCATATTATGCTCCGGATAGACAGGAAATTCAGAGAAGCACGAAAGCGATCGATCTGGGTGTAATAATGACCGACAATGCGAAATTCGAAACAAAATCAGATAGCGACAAATAAAGCAAAAAAGAGTCGTGAGACAGGTACTAAGAACGTTCAAAAGAAGGGACACGACAGTAATGATTCCCCTGCTAAAAATACTGATTATACCAAAACTTGAATACTGCTCAGTTTTGATGTCCCCTTATAAAAAGAAGAAACTAATAAACTAGAAGAAACCGCAGAGACATTTCACAGCCAAGATTGATGGCTGCAAAGAACTCAGCTACTGGGAAAGGCCACGTAAACTAAATTTGTACTCCCTGGAAAGAAGAAGAGAGAGGTACACCATAATTTACATGTGGAAAATGATCGGAAAACTGGTACCAAACCTCAAACTAAACCCAATTACCATTCAAACAACACCATTCAGGGGGCCAAGACTTTTTAATCAGCTTCCAAAGGACCTCAGAAACGTTACAGGGGTCAAAGCTGAATTCTTCAAGAGAAGACTAGATGCCTGGCCATGTACGGTGGAGAGCGCAAGAAAGCAACTCGCTCTTCCACCAAGCCAGACCTAGAGGCGGGGTCACCAGCTTGACCTTCGTGCGAAAAGAGACCAACGAATGGAACAGCAATGAAGTTAACGAGGTGTAAGGTGTATATATATAAAAACTGTTATTAGAGACTACTGCATAAGAAATAAATTTACTCGGGATGAGGCGCTTAAGAATATATTTAAATAATTTTTAATGTGTAAAAGGGTATGCATAACCCCTGATATTATTATTATTATTATTATTATTATTATTATTATTATTATTATTATTTTATATATATATACAAGGTGTTTCATAACATGTGAGACGCACTTTCAGGATGGATTCAGGACCTAAAACCAATGAAAAAGCTTATATATATATACACATGCCAGAAATAGCTTTGTTTCCGAGTTACAGCCCGTTTTGTGTTCCAGCAATTCTTTCCGCAAGCTGTTTACAAACACTGCTTGCCGACAATGTTTTTGAGTGTGTACGAGACTTATTTCATCTATGGCCTTGCCGATTGTGATGTTTTGTACACTCCATGACACGTTTCACTATCGCGTGTAGAGGTATCAATCAGTCAGAGGTGCATCGCGGTGTTCCACTGTTCGTATTCGTAACTCCTTACCGTGAATGAGTACAGTTTTGTGAAAAAAAATTAAAAGTTTTTGTGCTATTCAATGATAGTGTGAATGAGAAAATGAAATGAGAATAGAGGCTTATTCAAACAGAGAAATGGCAGACATGCGTCTCATGTATGGACTTGGCGAGTGTAATGCGGCCGCAGCAAGAAGTCTGTATGCGGAAAGGTTTCCGAATCGCCGTCTGCCAGAGAAGAAGACCTTTCAGAGAATAAACGAGCGTCTTGGTGATACAGCATCATTGAACAAGCGAGTTTCAGATGGTGATAGACCAATCAGCGCCAGAACTGTTGAGTTCGGGAAGCTGGTCCTGAATCGCGTGGAGGAACATCCTGGTGTCAGCACCCGAAGGATAGCAGCATCAGAAGGTGTAAGATACACAACTGTGTGGAGAATTTTACGGGAACAACAGCTTTACCCATATCACATTGAGAGAGTACAAGACCTTACCGAAGCTTATTTCCTACCACGAGAGGCTTTTTATTCTTGGTTCCTTCAACAGTGTGTTCGCGATCCTCTTTTTCTATCCTCCGTGTTGTTTTCTGATGAGGCTGCCCTCACAAGAAATGGCGTGATCAATTTTCACACCACTCATCACTGGGCCGAAGAGAATCCGCATGCCATCATCCAGTCAAGGCACTAACAACAATTTAGTATCAATGTATGGGCAGGACTTATTACCGACAACTTAATCGGTCCTTTTGTTTTGCCAGGAAGATTAACAGGAGAATCTTATTCCAATTTTTTATGGAATGATTTAAGCGTTTTACAAGATGAAGTTCCTCTTGGTGTCCGACGTCGTATGTGGTTTATGCATGACGGCGTTCCGCCTCAATTTAGTCGAGTAGCCAGAGACTATTTGGATGACCATTTCCCTGATAAATAGATAGGCCGTGGAGGACCCATTGCGCAACCTGCTCTCTTCCCTGACCTGAATCCACTCGATTTTTACCTGTGGGGTCATCTGAAATCCATCGTTTACGTGATACTCATTGACAACGTTGAAATGCTTCGCTAACGTATAGAACAAGGATTCCAGACAATCAGAGCAATTGCTGGAATGTTTGAACGCGTCAAGCAGTCTATGACGAGGCGTGTTCAGACGTGTATTCAAGCGCAAGGAGGTCATTTTGAGCACTTCCTTTAAAGGTAAGACGGATACTTGCTGGAACACATAACGGGTTGTAACTCGAAAACAAAGCGATTTTGGTCATATATTTATATAAACTTTTTTCATTGTTTCAGGACCTGAATCCATCCTGAAAGTGCATTCCACATGATATGAAACATCCTGTGTATATATATATTATATATATATATATATATATATATATATATATGTATAAATATATATATATATATATATATATATATATATATATATTATATATATATATATTTTAACTGTTATTACAGACTGATACGTAAGAAATAAATTTACATCTTATCAATTCCAAAAAATTATTAGAAATATATTTTGAAATTGTATAGTTAGCACTCAAGTTTGTTTTTAAAAGATTATAGATATCAGTACGAGAAAATTATCTCTCGCTCTCGATTCTTTTTTATATGTATAAGGAACTCTGGCAAATACTGTATATGCTTAAAACGTTATCAGAATTGTTTAGAGGTTTGGGGCAAAGGGGCGAATTTTTTTTGGATATTGATTGTGGGCTGTGCGATAAAACTGGATTGAGAACGTGTCTATGCTAACACAGTACAAATTTGATCTAAGAATGGTAAACAAATTGTTTTAAAAGTCTGACCCTTGGGCCTGATTTTATAGAAGTGAAAACTTGGTTCAAGCTGCTTTTATACCGGCAAACACCAGATGTTACAAATTGGCATTTTCCGGAATAATTATTATAGTTTGCTTTAGATTGTCGTGACCTCTGGAGAAGTCACTAAGCATAGAAAGTGATATTTTCTGATCAGAGTTAAGATACGGTATGCCTACATATTTTTAAGATATCTCTGACTATACATAATGAGTGTATTTATTTGTTATTTAAAAGGCTTTTTCCAGAGACCTTTGATTATTATTATTTTCGCTAATGAGTTTGTTTTTATATTATCATTATCGTTATTATTACTAGTTAAGTTGAGTTAATTTGAAATTGTTACTAATTAAGTTCTTAGGCAGTTTATATTTGAAAAAAGAAACCTACAAAGTCTACACGCTCGGATGCACTCATGCTCTCATAATTGTTTAGGGGCGGGGTTCCTACGTAGTTTAAAGTGTCTTTAGTAAGGAAAGTTTAGGGTGAAAATTAAAGCTAAATTAGAATTTAATGCCAAACCATCGCTGTAAAAATTAATTATGTTAGTTTTCCCTCCAAGAATGCATTTAGTGTCAGCCATTAACAATTTTCTATGATATTTGAAATTATTGGTCTATTTTGAAGGAACAAACTCGTAAAAACGAATTTTATTTTAATTAAATGATTAAAATGTTTTTATTTAATTGTTTTTAACATCATTTAATTGATTCGTTAAATAAATGGTATGAAGTTTCCATATTGTTTCTGGCATATGAGGAAGAAAGTCATTAATCATATTTGACTGTATAATAAATATAGGTTTCTTTTCACTATACAGTATATTAGGGCGGAGCGTTTTTTACACTTTTTTCGATCTTCGTTTTGTAATAGCGCGGAAAAGTGGCTCTTCCACCTCAAAAGTGAGTGTGTAAAATCTCAGAGATCTGCAATAATATCTTCTGCCTCCGCACACGCGTTGAAAATCCAAAAAATGCGCCAAAATACGCATTTTTTCAATAGTTTCTTATATTTTTAATTTTCACCTTACCTTCTTGTAATAGCGAGGAAAAGCATCACAAAGGTTTATTTTAGACTAGTTTTAAATATTTTTGTCCTGCGATAATATCTTCTGCCACCGAAAACGTTCCAAAATACGGAAAAATCTGCATAAATCACGTATTTTGCATATTCAGCCAAAACGCTAATAAATTCACTTTGTACGTCATGTATTGCTCCCATCGTTCTAGAAGCTTCCCCACAGCCTGGTATGGTGTGTTGCTCGTCATTGCCATATACGGCAATGAGTCAGTGAGTGATGACTCACAACATTCTACCAGGCCTTCTTGCTTTCATTCCCCGCAGTGTTGTGCTAGCTACTTTTCGGATAAGATATGGATTGTGTTGCTCTTGCTGTTAATACGTCTTTGGAACACGACAACACGCATATGTGGACATATACTGCATATTTTAGTGCATAATAATACGTTGGTGTAATATACAAAACTTCTGCAGAATGCAAGAATATTTTACGTTTTAGGAATAATTTCTTAATTTTTATATTAATTACTGTCTCTCACATTGTCAGTACCAGCTCAAGCAACAAGAACTTCTTCAAGTTGCCCTATATTTGGGGCTCCAGCTGATCTAGACAAGAGGTGCCTTCAACCTATAAGGACGTCATGAACAGTGGCGTATCAAGGGAGGGGCAAGAGGGGCGACCGCCCCGAGCGGCACTTCCCGAGGGGCGGTAAATTACTGTCAGGCGGGCGCAGTAGCCAAATTTTGGGTTTTTATGTTTTAAAATGCAACCCTCCAAAAAATTATATCTCATCATTGTCGTGCGTTATTTGTGTACAAAATATCCATGGTTTTGATGAAAAATCATCATTAAATGCTATATATGCCACCTCAATGACACTATTTCCACAAATAGTTGCGTTAAATTTTCACATCGGAATGGTTGCCAGCCCTATTTTTCAGACTTTCCCTATATTATTTATGTTAGACTTTGCATTCTTTGAGCTTTGATGATGTTAATAATTAATGGTTGTTTCATTTTGCAGATACCCTACTGAATTAGCAAACATGAGCAAACGACAGAGACTGAGTGGTGCTGCATACAAGAATCTTCGCGAAAAAAAGAGGAGGAAGGCAAGCGTGCTGCTAAGCGATTTCATCAGTTAATGGGATTCTCAGACACACCTTCAGTGCCTTCTGGGAAGCAAGGAGATCAACCGCAATGTGATATATCTTTAGAGATAGATGTTCAAGCGGCAACTTCGAGTGAACCCCCAAATAATCAGGATCAACCCTCATCTACATCACAAAGTCACCCACCCACCCATCACCCACAGAGTCTGTTTAACGATTCTGGCAACTGGCCCGTTCCAATGACGGACAATTTGAGAATCGAACTCATTAAACGTGGACCATCACATTTGAAAAACATGAATGGACCCTTTCCAGCTGATTCAAACAATAGGTCAATGTCAAAAGTTTGGTATTTCAAAACTTTGGAAAATGGCGAAAAAATTGAAAGGTCATGGCTAATCTTCTCACCTTCAAAATGTAGCTTGCATTGCTTTTACTGTCGTCTCTTCAACAACATCTCCAGTGCATTTGGAAAAGAAGAAGGATTTTTTGCCTGGAGAAAACTGAATCCAAGAGTACCTGAACATGAAAACAGTCCATATCATACCCGATGCTTTGAACAATGGAAAGAGTTGTCTATGCGCCTTCAGTTGAATGCTATAATAGATAATGCACATCAGTTGCAAATAAAACATGCTACTGCTAAGTGGAAAGAAATACTGAGACGAATTTATGACTGCATCATGTTCTTGGCAAAACAAGATCTTGCATTCCGAGGGCACCGAGAGAACTTAAATGAAGAAGCTGGGCTAGCTGGCAATTCTGGAAACTTTTTGGAGTTAATAAAACTAATGGGCAAATATGACCCAGTAATTAGGGAACATCTTACAAAAATACGAATGACTGACAAGATATCCACTACGTATTTGTCACCTAACATTCAAAATGAGTTCATCACACTAATCGGCTGTAATGTTCGAAAATGTATAATTGATAATGTGTCTAGTGCAAAGTACTTTGCAATAATTTTCGATAGTAAACCAGATATATCGCATATTGATCAGATGTCTCAGGTAATTCGCTATGTGTCGATTAAAGATGGTAATGTAGAGGTGAAGGAATCCTTCGTAGATTTTATTAAATTAGAGGGGAAGACTGCTGAGGCAGTTACTGATCTCATTGTCACTAAGCCCCGTGAGGAAGGACTGGATATCCAGAATTGTTATGGTCAAGGTCAAGGGTATGACAATGCTGCTACGATGGCAGGTATTCATCTTGGAGTTCAACGCAGAATTCTTGATATTAGCAGACACGCTGTTTTCATTCCTTGCAATAACCACTCGCTGAACTTGGCTGGAGTTCATGCCGCGGGACTGAGTCCTAATGCTGTAACTTTCTTTAGAACAATTGAACGAATTTTCGTCAACTTTTCTTCCTCTACTCATCGTTGGGATGTCTTAACAAAACATTCCAAAATCACTGTGAAGCGAGTCTCTGATACGCGGTGGAGTGCTAAGTATAATGCTGTTTCTAGTCTTAAGAAGAACTTGACTCACGTTGTTAGTGCCTTGGAAGAACAAAGTGAAGGGGTCTCCGAAAATCTGGAAACAAAGGGCGATACTGAAGCTCTGTTGACCTCCATCATGTCATACATATTCATTGTGTACTTATTTTTCTGGGATCCAGTGCTGAAACAAATCAATGATGCTCAGCTATATTTTCAAAGAAAGGGACTTGCTTTGGACCAGTGTGCATTAAAAATGAACTCTTTATCCGTGTTTTTAACTAATGAACGAGAGGCAGTAGTATCAAACGCTGCAGATGCCGCCGAAGAGTTCTGTAATGAAATTGATATCAGTATAGACCGCAGAGTCAGGAGATGGAGAAGAATGCCTGGAGAGCAAGCTCGTGATGCTGGATTGACCGTGCAAGAGGATGTACGCAGAGAATTTTTTGAAATCATGGATCGTTTATTAGCAGAAATTGAAAAACGCACAGTTTGTCTTAAAAACATGAATGCTCGCTTTGAATTTCTGTCTCCTTCGTACCTTTTGAATCAGTCCAAAGATGAAGAAATTAATACCAAGGTCAATAATTTTTCTTCCATCTACAATGACATTAATCCAGGAAGTCTACTGGAAGAAATAAAGCGTTTGCGCAGACATTTGCTCAGTTTCGAAAGCATAAGCGTCGACGATGATCCAAAGAACTGGGATATGTTAAAACTACTTCAGTGGATCGTTAAATGGGATCGGGTGGAATCTTTGCCTCATATAACAATTGCCCTCCGGATCTGTCTAACTACATGCATGTCCGTGGCAAGTTGCGAACGAAGTTTCTCGAAACTGAAACTTATAAAAACTTACCTCAGGTCAACTATAAGTCAATCTAGACTGAGCAATTTGGCGATTATTTCAATTGAACGCGAAGTTGCAGAGACAATGGACATAGAAAAAATCATTCATGAATTTTCTGTTATGAAAGTCCGAAAATTTAACTAGGCATTATACATTATATAGTTATTGTTAAAATTATGTTGTGTATTATGTACGGTACATTATGTCGTATTGTTAAAATTGAAGTTGCTTTATTTAAGTTTTTCTTCCAATAAAAGTTTTGTTTAAAAGTGTATTTTTGTAAAGGAATTGTTTTTAAAATTGAAAATTGTTGCAGGGGGGCGTTGGCATTTTCGCCCCGAGCGGCAAAAAGTATTGGTACGCTCTGGTCATGAAATATTTTCATGAAATAAGGTTGAATTTGAAGACATCGAAGAAAGAGCCTACAGATGCAGAAATTTCGGGTGTTCTCTCAAAAATTCTCGAAGATTTGTGGAAAAAAGCCTCTATTCCTACTGTTTCTCATAACCCTGTCGCTCAAATGATTAAAAATTACCATGAAAAACGTCAAAACCTTCTAAAGTCAATAAAAAGGAAACAAGATAGTGACTCATTCAAAATTAAATTACAAACATTTCAAAATGAGGCAGAAAAATTATTTGACATCAGTGCTTGCAAATGTGAAAATTTTGATAAGTGTTCATGTGAAAACCATCTCAAGGTTCCAGCAATTGAACAAGACTTCCTTAAAGATCAGAGAACAACAAGAAAATTGGCAATAGGCTCTCTTGAAGTTTCACAAACTCGTAAAGATCTAGCAACTATTGCTAGAAGACAACAGAGAATGAAACAGTATGAACCAAACCATCTACCAGTAAAGGACAAGCAACTGAAACACTGTCATCAACATCAAGTAAAACAGAAGGAGCGGATTCTGATTATGAACCGACACAGAGAATCAAATCGATGGAACAATCTCATCATGGAACAATCTCATCATTGGCTATAGCTTGTGACAGAATTGGTGTGTCAAACACGTCTGGTCTGCTGCTATAATTGCTTCGGCTGTTCTTGAAGACGTGGGAATTATGAACGAAAAAGATTTAAGTTCAGTAATAGACAGATGCAAAGTAAGGAGAGCTAGAAAAAGAGTGAGATCTATCATTCAAAAGAGAAATTACGAAGAAGAAGCTATGGAGAGTATCTATTTCGATGGAAGAAAGGACAGAACTGCAGTGCAAGAAAAAGTTGGCAGTAAAGGTTATCAGAAAAATATAACAGAAGAACATGTCACTTTGCTTCAAGAACCAAACTCGCATTATATTGGGCATGTAACTCCCGCTTCTGGCTCAGCACAGAGTATTTCTTCTGCAATTTTGGATTTTTTTCGCTCAAATGAGATTGACACTTCAGAAGTTAAAGCCATTGGATGTGACGTGACAGCAGTTAATACAGGACCAAAAGGAGGAGTGATAAGAAGTATTGAAGAGCACTTTCAGAGAGCACTCCAGTGGCTGATTTGCTTGCTTCACACTAATGAACTTCCCTTGCAGCACATAGTGACTGACATTGATGGTAAAACAACAGGTCCTCATAGTTTTACGAGGCCTATAGGAAAAGAGTTAATTGATTGTGAAAAGAGACCTGTTGTTGAGTTTGAAGCAGTTGAAGGGGAAGAAATTGTAGTTGACAGAGATGATCTGAGCACAGATCAGAAATATTTGGCAGAAATCTATGATGCTGTGTCAAAAGGTGAATGCACTCCCTCTCTAGCTCAAAGGAAACCAGGCAAAATGGCACACTCCACATGGGTGACAACTGCTAACCACATACTTTGTCTCTACGTTTCAAATGAAGAACCTTAAGACAACCTTACAGTACTGTAAGTGTATCGTGGATTATATTATAAAAGTTTGTATTCCAATGTGGTTTCAAATCAAGAGAAATTCTTCAACAACACAGGGAGCCAAACATCTTTATCAAATGATACAACGCTCGAGGTCGTTGAGTGCCCGCTGTATAGAAATAGTTGATCGTGTTATTCAGAGAAATTCCAATTTTTCTCATCCTGAGAATGTTCTCCTTAGTATGACTCACGATGAAGCAAAACATATCAGAGAATTAGGATGGAGGAGAATCCTTAAAGCGAGAGATTCTGAGTCAGCCGTAGTGAGAGTGTTTAAATTTCCCACGTTGAACTTTCAGTGCAGTGAGTACTAGAATATGATTAACTGGCAAACTTGTGAGCTGTCAGAACCTCCTCTGACAAAAGTTCTATCACGCTCCGACATCCTTGCCACACCCAAGCGGTTGAATTACATATAAAACTGCTAACAGAGGCCTCTGCTGCAGTATGCGGTTCAGAGGCGAGGGATGGATTTATCAGAGCAAGATTAGAATCCAGAAAGAAAATGCCAAGAATGGAAACAAAAAGTGACTACAGTGTGTAACTAACCTAAGTTCGATAATGGTAGGGTGGTTGGGTCGGGCAAGGAGGAACTAACTCGAAATGCAGCTACCTCCACGTGGTGAGTTGTGGCTTATTTTGTCAATGTACATTCAATATTGACGAAATAAGCGAGGAGCTGCATGCATATTACATAATAAGTCATCAAAAATAAACCAAGCATATGCAAAGTGAACTGCATTGGTGGACCTAAATTATTTAATTGCTCAAATATATAAACTTCTTAAATTACTAAAATATGATATAATGAATTGTTAATTGCATTACTTAATACTTATAATTAACGAATAATTTTACAGAGCTGGGCACTTCCGCAAACACTTCCGCAAACCGCAAATTCCGCAATTGCGGAAGTATGTTTTTCGTTTGCGGATTTGCGTTTGCGGCAAAGTCATCGCAAATTAGTGAATTTGCATTTGCGGATTTGCGTTTGCGGAAGTGATTTTGAGTTTGCGGATTTGCGATTGCAAATCCGCAAACTCAAAATCACTTCCGCAAACTCAAATTCACTAACTTGCGATGACTTTGCCGCAAACGCAAATCCGCAAACGAAAAACATCTTCCGCAATTGCGGAATTTGCGTTTGCGGAAGTGTTTGCGGAAGTGCCCAGCTCTGCGAATAAACTGTGGTGTAGGGCCGAAGTTGACCATAATAGCGTCATTATAAAACACGCTATTAATGTAAATTTTCCCGTATTTTGGAACGTTTGCGGAGGCAGAAAAAATTATCGCAGGACAAAAATATTTTAAATTAGTCTAAAATAAACCTTTAGGATGCTTTAGCTCGCTATTTCACTATTACAAGAAGGTAGGATGAAAATTAAAACTATAAGAAAATATTGAAAAAATGCGTATTTTGGCGCATTGTTTGGATTTTCAACGCGCGTGCGGAGGCAGAAGATATTACTGCAGATCTCTGAGATTTTACACACTCACTTTTGACGTGGAATAGCCACTTTTCGGCGCTATTACAAAGCGAAAATCGAAAAAAGTGTAAAAACGCTCCGCCCTACTATATATACGAAAGAGTGATTTTGTTTTACCGTTTTTCCAGAGCAGAATCGCCTGTGCTGGTTTTTGAAGCTGTAGACAACGGCACACTCCTTTCTTATCAAGTGATTGATAGCGTTTGCAAAACCCCGTTGACGGATGCATTGGCTGGCGCGTATTGCTCTAAACACGAATTGTATGTGAAAAATTATATGTTCGTATTTCAACTGAGCGTTTTCGATCAAAGAGCATAATTTTGTCTTATACATGTCATTGCACTTTTTCTCATTTTTTATGGTATATGTTCCATTCTGAGCTCAATCCCATGTACTGTATATATATATATATATTGCCGATCTAGCTACTTGAAATAGGGGGATTATTTTTTATTTTTGTTTAAGAAAGGTTTCTCTTAGCTAATTCTTTTATGCAATTATAGACCACTCGCATTGATTATAATTAGTCTGGTGCAGTACGAATCAGTAAATAACTTTCTTACCAGATCACTTATTTAGTCCGGCGGTCTTGTCTCGAAAATTATTTTCGTATTTCAACTCCTCGTTTAAATTTGCTATGTATATATATATATATATATATATATATATACTTATTTCCCCCCTACCCCTACATCCTCCCTTTATTTTGTTATGCAACTGTAGGATAAATTCCAGAACCTACCATTTACTTTAGGGAAATGCCTTTTTTAGAAAGTTATAATAAACGAGAATCCCTGTCAGTTATAGCGTTAGTATGATTTTTATTTTTAGCACCTTTGCTATGCTGAATCAGTGCTAAAACGACGGGACTAAAGAGGCGCGACAAGTCGTGTCGTAGTTTATTTTCCTGTGAAATGTAATTTAAGCTGTAGTTCCAGTGGCAATCCACATCATAGTGTATATATATATATTATATATATATATATATATATATATATATATATATATATATATGAAGGTGTATGTACAATTTTAAGCTGTTTTAATTAAAAAGTAGGCGGAGTACAATATTAAACAAGTGATTTAATCGAATAGTAGGGGGTACTTATGCGTAAACTTAATTTTAAGTGTAATATTGTTCTTTTTTTTCCTCTTAAATAGTGGAGCAGAGATGGAGCGTTTTCCCTAGGTGTTTAGTAACGGTGTGGAGGAAATCCAGCTTAGTCCCAATAATGTGAAGGAGGGTGAAGGACCAGAAATTTTACAAACACTAGACACTCCTGTAGGGAGCAACATGAAGAATGTGATTTAATTGAAGAAATAATGTAAGTCTTTTCTATTTTAGCCGAATAGGGTAAGAATGAACACCGGTTATTTTATTCTGTTTATTATTATTATTATTACATGGTGAATCAAGGGCGGGCTTTTTACTGCTTATAGACTATCTCCGAATATTTTAAATTAGACAAATGCATCAGGCTAACATTCTTGTTCATCATTGCATAACAATATATATATATATATATATCAAATTTTAATTAATTACATATTTAACAGCCATTACATTTTAAAATAGTTACAGAACATGATTCCCGACCTTAATCGTTACACAAATTATTATTAGGGGACACATTTTATAAATTTATGCAATATATTACTAAATGCTATACTGTGCACAGTGCATATTTGATAAAATTTTGAATAATTAATTGCTGAAGAGATTTGTCGTTACAAATATATATTCACATAAAACTTCACAGATATATATATATATATATATATATATATATATATATACAACGAATTAAGTTACTTACAGGTTTAACAGCCATTACATTTTAAATTAATTGCAGAACATAATTCCTGTCTTTAAACGTTATAGAAAAGTAGTATTAGGGGATACATTTTATAAATTTATGCAATATAATAATGAAAGCTATCCTGCGCACGGTGCTTGTTTGCTACAATTTAAAATAATTTATTACTGAATTTATTTGTCGCTACAATTATATATACACATAAAACTTCACACAACACTTCGAGTAACTACAAACGGGAATCGGCTTTTTATCTGCCTACACAAATATTATCATTGCCCTCAGTTTTACACGAATCGAATAATTGCAGAAATTATGTAAATTTCCCTCCATGGGTCATATGCATGAGAATGTACAAGCTGTATTGGCCACAAACATTGCTGGAAAAACTCTGGAATCGGTAAGGTTTCCACACTATTTGCGGAATTTTCAACTGTTCGAAAAATTTTACAATAATAGCATCATTCCACGGATGTCCGCCCAGTGATCTAAAGTAGTACATACATTCCATATCTTTAAAATAGACGGCTATCCAATGGATCACTTCTCCACTGCTAGCATCTGCATTTACAATAAGTGCGCCGCAGTCTCTCATGATTGGAAGTTTAAACGTTTCATTCTTCGCAAACACGCCAATAAAAGGCCGTGACTACGGCCGTGACTACGGCTCTAAACCTGTCAACTTCGATTAGAGGTTGCGACTCTTGGTAAACTACTTCGTTAAAAGGGGCAACTAGAGGGTTGTCGAACTCTAATCTGATTGAGATGTTTCCGCTCTGCTGGTGGCTTATGTGTGTGGTTATGCTCCCACAGAAATCGGGCGAGAGGTCAAGCGGGTATAAGTTGACCCTCTCGACGAATTCATTCTGCGCTACACCGAATCCTAAACCTTCGCACAGATTCCTCAACTATGCGCAAGATTGCTGTACGCTCTCGAGAAAAGTGAAGCTCGTCATCTGAAGAATAACTCGTTTCCAATGTCCCACCTAAAACTACCCCGTTGACATACAGAGTTACATTTTAAAGGCCGAAATTTTCGAAATTAAACGCCGGGCTTTTGTATTTGCCATTCACAGAAGCGCGTTCTGCATTCCATTTAATATGTTTTAGGTAGAGCCCCGAGAGCAAAAATTTTCTATTTGCTTGGATGTTAAACCTGAAGGTACCGTGGACATTTGAAGCTGAACTCTATTAAATGAGTATTTCACTGTGGCATATAGTAAATTTTTCTCAATTTCCATCTGCATAGCAGAGTTTAATACCACAGGTTTCGTGCCCTCTTCTTCGTGAGCACCCAGATTTAAGCAAACCTGAGGGCTCTTACGGGTGAACTTTAATTTCATATGGACCCCATTCACAAGCAACTTCTCCTGGAATGTGAAATCTGTGTGGAGGCGTCCATAGCAGTGGTAAATCTTTTTAGAATTGTTAAACTTGTTCTTTATACTGTTTTCATCTTTAGCCTGATAATAACCTTTGGCAGTTATAAAGGTATCCTTCGCTTCTTTTGAAAAGTTGACATATTCCAGATGGGATCGTAGGTGGTAGTAGCCAGACCCTGCAGAGATGTTGACCTGATTTAAATACACGTCACACTGACTGAATATGGTGTGTAGAAAGTTGGTCTATGGGTATACCGTTGTCGTTTTCGGAATCCGATCCATCTGAATGTGCTATTCATAGTTTAGCGTACATATGCACATAGCTTGGTTGGGGATTATGAATTCCATAGGAACACTCGGCGAGCTAGTAGTTTTTAGCGAATTAACGGTAATAAAGTCGCTATGCTCTATAAATATTTGGGTCGGGAGCATGTCAAAAACGGCCAGGTCCGATTTACAACATTGTGAACTACACGGATGGATGAAACGTGCCATGGAGGGCAACAAATAGTGACACCTCTCTTGTTAAGTAGCAATCACCCTATGAACCACGATCGCAAAGTCCTTAGCTTATATCAGTTAAAAAAGTGATGAATCATAGGTTTCATGCGCTTAGAACACTTCTTTTTGGTTGATGTCCTTTTACGTTTAACGCCACGAGTTGGTAACCCCTTCTTCTTCTTCTTCTTCCGTATAGTGCGCTTCTTCTTCCGGTTTTTATTTCCGCCACAACGCATTTTTCTCTTTGCATCTTTGAAAATTCCGTCCCGTGTACGTTTTAAATGTTTTTGAAGAACTTCTTTAGGCTTAGTCCAGGCCATTATGTCTTCTACCGTGTTAAGACCTGATTATAACGCTTTCCTTCCGAGATATCTGGCACCACTCTTCAGCAAGGTGACAGGCGTACGCAGTATAGATGAAAAAATGGACCCAATCCCGCTACCGCGCTGAAATCTCACCCCTCGGTTGACTGAGAATGGCCTTTGGGTCATTCTATCGCAGTACGACGGAAGTTAAGCTCACTATTAAGCTCCCGTCACCGAATGGAAACCTTTTCCTCCCAATCGTTCTTATATATATATATATATATGAGATACTGGTTAGTAGGGTAGTTGCGACTTTGACATAATGAGGCTTATCGTATGCAATGCCCAAGCTCTTTCCTCTATGACTGAGAATGTGGGCGATGCGCAGCAGCCTCGCCTGGGTCTCCCCAACAAACTGATGTTTCACGATATTGCTCTAAATATAGCACATGTCCGGAGGAGGGTCTCCATCGTTCAATTTCTCCAATTTTACCTGATACAATAAGCTGTACAAGTCGTGTTGTGACTCGTGAAAAATATCTCTTTGGAAGGCTAGCCCAAATCTGCCCTCGGTTATAATTTTGAACAGTGCTCTGTCTTTAATATTTCTGGTAGCCTTCGATTTTAGAGTCAGAGTATGTACCGGGGTATCTTTGTTTACGATTTCGTATACTAAATCAGATGTAAGATTTGAACTTTTCAAACTACCATTTAAGACACACAATATTTTCGGCTGTCATAATAACCCGGCCCTAGTGTTACTTCTGTAGTGTTGTACTGTGCCTCCCAACTCCGGAAGGAACGCATGGTATCGTCTCGATTTACTCCGACCTTTTCACACTCATCACGGTTTCTAAGAATCATTAAAACGGGTTCTTATTTGTCAATATTTAAAAACTTGGTGACCAGTTGAAATTCGCATATTCCAACCTCATATGATTCACGACCCAATTCAATGGACTCGTGCAGTATTGTTATAAAGTTGGCCAGGGTGTTGTTAGGATGTACAGAGAGAGAAGACGATGACAGGAGTGTGACGTAGAAGTGGTTACTTGCCATGTTGTATACTATTTAAGCTTCATCAGCTTTTATATAGGTGTTGAAGCTTTCTGGGTATCCTAGCCATTTCACCAGGTACATTTTTCTCTTTCCTGAACCTTTACTTCCTAAAATGTTTTCAATTTTAAACATTTTTTTCCTAAATTAAATGTCACTTTCTGCATCTCCTCACCACAAAAGCCACCACCAATTTCTTCCCCATTCAAATCTTCAACGTAATACAACATCACCTCGTCTTTAGGTCTCATAGCCCTAACAAAATCTCACGTGTTCACACTTGCTCAAATCCCTTCGCGAATTTATTCCCCGAACCCGACAGCCTTATATAATCATTGATTTTGAAACGTACAGAGCGTGGCGGCGCTCTATGATTATCTTTTCTCACCTCACGTTCTGTATGCGTACCTCATTTTAAAATTTCGTTAGGTAATGTACCAATCGTTCGGTGGTGTGAACAGTAGTAGGATGAAGCCAGCGACTCCAAAATGTCTATATATTTGTATGTGTTTTTTATGTTTGAAATACCGGTGCATGAGCATCAGTTCCTTTATGGTACGTTGAACTCTTTCGCCTAAAGATGCCTTATGTATAGAATTGCTAGTGTAATAAATGATATTAAATTCTGCCAACATGTTCTTTAAAGTTCGGCCTATAAATTCTTTCCCCATATCCGTACAAAAATAACCAGGAATTCTGTTTTCTTTCAACATCAACGCTTTGGCGGTTTTAGCAACTCTTTCCGGTGATTTATTTTTCAGCGGGATTAACCACAAATATCTAGAGAATACAGCTATTATGAATAGGATGTGACGGTAGCCTCCACTATACAGTGAATATCTCTGCAGGTCTGTTAAATTCGCCTACCAAATAGAATCAACGGAGGCTGCTGATGTTTTGGCAGTTTTAAACCTTTTTCTCACCGGTTTATGAAGTGTATAAATGTCCTGCTCCCGCAAAAACCTCTCAACTTCTTTTTTCCCTATTCCCTCATTATAAACACCTCTGTACAGTCTATTAACACCCTCGTAGGAGGCTGGATTAGAAATGTCAAATGAAATTTTAGAGGCGCGCAGATAGGGTTGTGCGTTGCTGCCTCATCTCTTCTTTTTCCTCTTCAGAGATGTTTCCGCCGGGGCGAAGCCGTGTTCTGCTGTGGTACATGTGTTGCTTCTTCCAAGTCTTTTAACCTGTTCAGATTACCTATCAGAGTTTTTGGGATGTTTTTTTACTGTAGTCTAGGTTCAATATGTTCCCATCTTGCTGGTGAGGGCCTATCCCACTTTTTCACCACCTCATGTACAATATCAATGATGTTCGAACCCTGTACAACAACCTCACTATATCGGACCATTGTTTAATGGGATCCTCACGCAACAGATTATAAAGACTTAGTCCTTTATTACTCAATGTACTGGGAAGACTATTTTTTAATACATTAATACATGTTGAGATGTTGCGGTCTCACACCGTTGTTCTGCACTTGTTCAGGTTCTCTATGATCAGTAACGCCCCCATGTTTGAAACTACGGGAACTCCACCGTACGGGTGTTAATAGGTCTACCAATTCGCTTTCCACTCTTTTAAGCCCTCTTTTATGGGGTTCTAGAACTGTATCTAGACTTTTTGTGTTTTGTAGTGAAGCGTACACCTCGTGTGGAATCACGACTACTTTCTTCATTATATTAAACTTGACAGTAAAGGCCCCAAACCTGAAAATAAGCTGGGTAGCAATGAACTCCCTCTTTGTAAAATAATTCGCTTTTTCTTCCCCACAGTTTGACTTTTACGAGCGAGGATATGTATTATGTTCTTGTAACGACGTAAAGGCGATTTCTGAGAAGACTTCATTGGTACATTGCATTTTATAACGTTAAAACAGTTTTCGAAGATGCATTTTAAAAATTCGGTGTCAATATTTTTAACAAACAGGTGTTGGAGAGTCCGTGGCAACCGATGATATATTTATATTAATTCACGGTATTTCTTTAGCTTCTTTGTCATTCTGGGATATACAGCTTTTCAGCCTCGTTTGGGAATATATTCGTTCTTAGAAGCACCCTAAACGTGTTTCGCGGGTGAAGGTCACAAAGCAAATATCCGTAACGTTGGCTTGTAGCTTCTTTATAAACTTACAAAATCTCCATACCGTAATTCGGGAACATTTGATTGGCTGATACCCCAATTTGTGACACATTTCTACGTTGTGCGAATAAAACTAGATATTGTGTATTTGGCGATACATCGCGCATATATCTATTTCTGAAAAATAGACTGTGATTGATGAAGAATACGCTTATGTTAAGATGGCGGGAGAACACTGTAAATGTCTCGGCAAATGTTTTATCTTGCATGAGTTCGTCAATTACAATGATCGTGTGCTCATCACCCTTTATCGCACAAACATCATAAATATATTTGTGGAACAAAATATCATCTTGGTACTCGTTGAATACTGACTGGTATGTCGAATAGCAACATATGACTTTATGCACAAAATTTGAGAACAGTTCCTCATTTCCTTTAATAATTTAAGGCATAAAACACGGTTTTTCCAAAGACTTTAGGGCCAGATATAATGCAAGTAGAAGGGCTCGTGAACCTGAATTTTTCTACAGAATCCATCTATAACACGTCACACTCTTAAGTGGAACATTTATAAAATATAATCAAATTTTAAGTGATGCTCCTTATATTCTACAGCTTTGTTTTTCTTCTTCCCCAGAACCGTGAATGATGACGAGGAAGAGGTACTGCGCCAGCAACATGTCTCGATCGTAGATATTGCTGATGAGGTTGATGATAACGATGATTGTGTAGTTGTTGAGGCTATAGACTGCACCATCACCTGCGGCACCCGCACTCGACAAGTCGAGGAGAAAGCGGGTGCATGACAAGAGTCACATTGTTCAAACACCTTCCACGTCAGCCGTAAAGCGCGTAAAGCGCCTCCCTCCCGAGTGCGTCAGTTGTTAGACCCATAGTAATAGAGCCCCAGCCCTCTACGGCTTACGAAACAACCCTTTCAGTCGCTCCTCCTAAAAAATAAAGCTGTGCCCCTTATTCCTATTCAATACTACCCATGTCCTCCACAGTAACATCTCATTTTGTAGAAAGTAGAATAACATTCGAACTGGTGCGCACCACCACCCCTACCCCAGCCCTGACTAGAAGCCGGTAAGTAGCCAGGTCGACCCGCGAGCCATGGATAGCAACGCTGTTGATCACGGACTGCGACCTGTAGTTGAACGTATTGGGAAGTTTGTCCTTCAGAACAATAAGGGACGTGAAGCCAGGGTGCAACTGTCCTTCCATTTCGGGTCAGATAATGGAGATAGAGATGATTTTTGGATAGTATGTAATACCTTACAGACTCATGTCTGCCTTAGATGTGGAGTACATTTTAGATCGTATAATGCACACATCTCAAAGCAGCACTGAATTCAACATGGACAACTTCACGATCCATATAAACCACGTTTTCTGTGTTGCGAGACATACAGCCACACATTATACTCTTAACTTTGGCAGATATCAAATATTTAGAAACCACACAAACACCGATCGCGGTTGCGGCTTTATAGCAATAGACTTGGCTCATATGTTTACTGTCCTAAATAAAGCCGTCAAAAAAATTTGTTTCCCGTCGGTTGTGCAGCGTGCCCGTAAACTGTCCGCAGACTTCAAGCCAGAGATTGACTCTGATATGCGGCCTGAAGAGTTGAGAAGGATAGAGCAGGAAATGAATGTTCGCATAGTTGTATTTGGATTGGATGATCGTCGTAGGACCGTGTATGTTTTTAAAAGCAGTGTGAGAGAACGTACGAGACCTATACGTATTTTAGGGCTGTCATGGACAACGTATCTCCCCATCTGCAATATAAGGGTTCTTTAGGCGACTTATGATAAAAGTCGAAAATATGGCAAGCATCACGATTTGTGTAAGGGTTGTGTCGAGTTTGCGGATGATATAATGAAACTTTGTAAGGATTGCCAAATGGTATGCGAGCAGTGTAAAAGCTCCAAATGTGAAAGTCGTGTAGTTGAAACTGAAAAGAGGGACTGTAATGTGTATAGACGCACATTTGTCAATAATAACTGTTTTGATTTCCATAAATCAAATGGGACGTGTAGAAAAATGAGAATTTGCGAGTCCGGCATATTTCACATGATGGACAGTTGGGAAAATTCGAGCATAAATGTGATGAAATTTGTGTGCGACATGTTATGAGAAATATAAGGCAGATGGTATAAAGCATGTACGTTATATGAAAGACGCCAAACCTAAAAATAAACCTTGTATAACTGTATACTACAATATAGAGACATACACGGACGCAAAAACCAAAGAGGTTATCCCACATTTACTTGTAAGCCAGACTATCTGTGACGAGTGCCTGAACGTCGAGTGTGATGAATGTCGCAGATGTGGTAGACGAACAAACATTTTAAAACGACTGCGCACAACACCCCCTGAAACTCTTTGTGTCCTATATTGCCAAGTTAACGGACCAGTTCGAAAAAATGACTGTATATTGTTGCCCATAACGCCGTAAAATTTGATACACAATTCCTTTATAAGGAACTGCTTGAACACGAATCATCAGAAATATTTACAGGAGATCCCTTGATAAGAGGAAACAAGCTTATTCAGATGCATATAAGAGGTAATGTTCAGTTTAAAGACCCTCTGTTATTCACAACTTGTAATTTAGCTAAGCTACCCAAGGTGATGTACATAGCCGCCGAAGTTTCAAAAGGGTATTTCCCTTACACTTTCCTCACTCGCGACACTTTAAATTACGTAGGACCACCACAGGCGGTTTAACTTTACTTGGGGCCTGAGGCTAATTTTATTTTGGTGGCCCTTTTCTGTAGATTTTTATTAAAAATACATCTACATGTACATAGTACATTTACACGAATTATATGTACGGTGCTTAAGTTAATTTAGAAACAAACTTGAAAAGACTTAACATAGTGTATTTTGCCGTTTGCTAAAACAAAACATTATTAAATAAACTTTGCTTTAGGGCCTATAAATCCTAAAATAAAACATGAAATTTGTCAGTTTGTGTACAGTACTCTGTCATATTTAATCAAAGAAGTTTGCGAAATCTCGAATTATATCATCGAAATTCAGTTGATTGGTGGCCCCTTCAAGCATGGGAGCCTGATGTTTCAGCCTCAATTGCCTCAATGATAATCCGCTTCTAAGGACCACCACCCTCCAAACATTACTTTAACTATGATGACATGAGTGATAGTGAGCGTGAAGATTTTGAGAGGTACTACAACAATTTTAATGAAGATAATCCTTTCAGTATAACGTATGAATGTCAGCGTTCTTGTGTGAATGACGTGCGCTTACTTAGAGTATGTTTCCAAGCCTTTAGATACAGGGGTGGGGAAACCCTCGCCCGCGGGCGAAATTTCGCCAACGAGCTAGTAATTTCAATTCGCCCGCTTAGGTATTTATTATTTACTAAAAAGTATTTATTTACAGCCCAGCAAGTAGCTTTTTAAAGTACATCTTATATACAGCGTGTCCCAAAGAAATGTATACCCACTTTGTTCGATAATACCAGCTATGAGGATAATAAATATATTACTTCTTATATGTTTTTTAATAAAGAAGTTTCTCCTGAATCTAAATATGTAATTATTTTTATTAAAAATTGAAAAACAAAAAAGTTACAGATGTTTAAATTATAATTATTATTTTCGAGACTTCATGTGCGATATTTTCTAATATTTTTGCACGTATACGAGATAAGTTTGAAACCGACGGCACTGTGCAAAACTTACAAAAACAACGTTCTGGAAGACGTCGAACATCTTAGATAAAGTGTCATTTAACCATGGAATTTGTAAATCTTTTGAATTAACTAATAATTACATCATTTATGCTTCAATATCAACACTAAACATAAGTATCTCAAAACAGTCGGTTAAAATATTAGAAAATATCGCACATGAAGTCTCGAAAATAATAATTATAATTTAAACGTCTGTAACTTTTTTGTTCTTCAATTTTTAATAAACATAATTACATATTTAGATTCAGGAGAAAATTCTTTATTAAAAAACATAAAAAGTAATATATTTATTATCCTCATAGCTGGTATTATCGAACAAAGTGGGTATACATTTCTTTGGGACACGCTGTACTATATAAGCTTAAAATTTGCCAGACGCCCGCGGAGGTGTTTATGTTATCGATTTTCGCCCTTGGTACTGAAAAGTTTCCCCACCCCTGCTTTAGAAGGATGTACATAGTCCGGTTCAACTGCCACCCGCTACAAGCCGCAACCACAATCGCCTCATTGTGTTTTAGTGTGTTCAAGAACAACTTCATGCCTAGAGACACACTAGCCGTCATTCCCCGAAACAACCCACGCATATATATGTACAAGGTTATTTACTGTCTCATACACCTACGACAACAGACTGGTGTGTACATGAAACATGCTCGCAACACGGGGTAAGTGGGCATTAAGATCAATGGCCGTGTTTTTTGGGTGGATGGTCCAAACGAAGACCACGCCACTGGTGAGAAGACGGCGTACTTCTTTAACGGATGCTGGTGGCATGGATGCCCACGTCCTGAGTGTGACATCGTAGGAAATATCCATGGTAGATCTCATGCCGACAGTCTTGCATGGACTGGTAACCGCGATCAACATATACTGTAAGCTCCCAGTTCACTCAAAAGTTTTTGTGGGAACACGAATATGATGTACGGATGTAGACAGATGGAGAGTACCGCGAGGAAATTAACACCATCAAGCATTCAATGGTGCTGGACCCTCTCAAATGCGGCAATAGTTTGTTTGGTGGACGCAAAAACCCCTTCAAACTATACTTTCCACCTACGGAGGGCGTGAAACTCCATTACTACGACTTCTGTTCTTTATACCCCTAAGATAAAGAACCCTTACGTGATGAAGAACAATCCGTACCCCGTAGGCGCACCTGAAAAAATGGTGGGTTCTGCCCTGCCAACTATCGAAGAGTTCCCAGCTAATTTGAACGAGAACTATTTCGGACTTTCTTTCGTAGATGTTCTCCCCCCCCTCGCGACTTGTGGATATCAATCTTGCCCGTCGTTATACATCACAGACTCATATTCACTCTGTGTGTGACGTGCCAGAGGAGAACAATGGGGCCTGAAATCACACAATCAACCAGAAGAAGATCAGAGGCGTATATACAAGTCCTGATCTTTCCGTAGCCATTCGTCACTGGTACAGAATATTGAAGATATATGAGGTATGGAGGTTTCAGAAGCTCCCCATCCTTTTCACACCATATACAAATGTTTTTCTGAAGGATAAGGTAGAAGCATCAGGATATCCGCGAGGAGTTGAGACCGAAAATGAAAAATCGGCGTATATTCAACGCTACCGTGATCGTGAAGGGATACAGCTTCAACAGTGCCAAATAGTGAGGAACCCTGGCAAGCGATTTAGTGCAAAGTTGTGTCTAAATAGTCTTTGGGGGAAATATGCCCACCATACAGACAAAGAGAACACCTATCTCGCCCAAAGTTATAACGAGGTGTGGGATTACGCCAAAGCCATCGCTAAAGAGGTCATGGAGATCGTGAATGTGAGTAATAAGAACATCATAAAGTACAACAGAACCGAATTGGCTACAGATACATCACATGTCACAAACATACCTGCAGCCAATTTCACAACAGCATACACCCGCATCAAACTTTGGAGCCTACTGCATTCTCTTGGACGGAGGGGTCTGTACGCAGATACAGATAGTGTGATATTCACGGAGAGGGAAAGTGAATATATGCCCACTAATGGGGAATTCCTCAGAGAGTTGACTGACGAGATGAAGGATGAATATGGAGATAGCGCCTACGCTGATTCTTTTGTCTCAACAGGACTAAAAACTTAAGGGGTATCACTCTTAACCAGGCGAACCGGCAGATCGTCAAATCTGATTCGCTCAAAGAGCTAATGAGTTTAGAAGATGATGAAAATGAGGGTGACCAACCACCCGACCTGGTTGTAGGAACTCATAACTTTCGAAGTTTCGGGGTGTGAAGGAACTTAAGGGGACGAATGTGTGTCGTAACACGTACAGGAAACGATAGCAGGTGCCTGGCACCTACCACACTCTCCCCTTTGGATACCGTGAGGTGTGAATATTTGTTATATAAATAGTTGCTATATTAGAGTCTATTTAGTTGACGAAATTTTACAATTTATTTATTTTTCCTATTTATTATATGCATTTAATTATGTTTCAGCTGGTGTTTCATTATGTCCTCTGTGTGTGTGTGTGTGTGTGTGTGTGTGTGTGTGTGTGTGTGTGTGCAAGAAAGTCTAAGCGCTACACACTGTATGTTGCTGACCAGTAAAAAGAGTCACGTGACTCCTGCTACTAATCGGGACATGTCTCCTCCCTGCGTACTCAGTTGACACCCCTAAGTCCTGGTTCTCAGACTTATCTTTTTAACTGTTAAAGAATTATCGCGTAGGCAAAAAATAACGATGGCGTCCAATGATATTGCATGCTCTACATTCCTGAAGTGGTACTCACTAAAGTCTACAGATGTGGTGAACACCCAAGGAATTTCTAGTCATCCGTCCTTTGAAACCTTTAAGGCCGCATTAAATCGTGCGAAGCATGAGGAGCAAGATGTCCAAATACTCTATGGTTATTCTGGTGAGAGCATTACAGGGTTTCGCGGCTCAGACGATGTAATGGAATATGTCGTAGGATTAAACTAAAGAGTACATATATCGTGAAGTGAAAGAATTCACGCTTGCAGTAGAGAAACAAAGGATCTGGGTTGTGAACCTTGTTGATGATTGGTGTGAGAGGAGATATTACGCCATGTAACATCACACAGACTACGCGTACACTGTGGCGGTGAATGTAAATCTTGTGATTATGGGCAGTTTAAAATAGTTCTACCACTACATTCATGTATATCATGACGAGGTGCGCAGCGAAGTTGTAGCTAAAGGTTTATGTGAATTTTTGGTAGAGTTTAGGGACAAGTATCGTTTGTCCAGCAAAAAGGTCAAGTATGGACACATGTTTCTCTCAAATAGAGTGCACAGTTCGAGAAAGTACATTGGTGAATACAGTTACCCCCTGAACGTTGAAGATGTATGGTGCGCATTCTAGGAAGTGTGTGTGATAAATCATTAAAACTGATATTCTTCATGTATCGCAGATGGAAAAATTCTGAAAACACCTACCCAGTATAATGGAATATAAATATCCGGATGATTAACCAGTGCGCATCGAATC
Source organism: Bathynomus jamesi (assembly GCA_023014485.1). NCBI lineage: Eukaryota > Metazoa > Arthropoda > Malacostraca > Isopoda > Cirolanidae > Bathynomus > Bathynomus jamesi. Next base: position 294,910 of record JAJOZX010005932.1, read on the forward strand.
TTTCATGCTGGAACAATCTCGTACACGAATCACTAACGCTTGGCGGCGATCATGACGCAACACGTGTGACTCATACTCACCCTACACCTCCCACCTCCTCAACCGCGCGCACAGTCCCGCCGAGCCAAAGAGCGCACCGGCGGCTCATAGCCGCTTCAGAGCTTGACCCGACTGGACGTTCTCTCCTCGCAGTATCAACAGAAAAATATTAAAAGGTGGAACGCCCTTTGAGCAGCATCCTCAGTGCATTATACGTGTCCGTGTTGAAATCTGTGCGTGTATTCAGGCGTAATACCGGTGCTATTAATTATGTACTTGAAACGAAATGTAGAAAATCAAACTCTGGTAGACGGAATGTTATTTATTTAAGTGTTGAAGAGGTGAACAGAATCTTCGTGGTGGTTGAGAAGTGGGGTGAGGAGAGTTATAAAATACCTGTGGGTGTAGGTACAAAAAGAGAACACATTAGGGATGCACCCTCATACGCCATTATTTGTACGCTCTTCGTAAATCGTGATACAAACCAACCATGCGTTGATATACGGTTGATGTGGAAGAATGCTATATATATATATATGTTAAATGACTCCATTGTGTATTATTCCTGTTTTAGCGTCTAATGTATATACAATTCTCCTCTACAGATCTAAAGAAGCTAAGGCTAACAAAGACCCTAAGACCCACTCTAAGTTTAGCCCGTGAGAAAGAAGAGAGTAGGGGTTTAAAAGAAGAGAATAGGGAGTTAAAAGAAGAGAATAAGGGGTTAAGTAAGTAGCAAAACCTCCTCTTCGTGGGTTAACATTCATTCAGAAAAAGAGCGAGAAAGACTCATCATCATCTTTCGCTGGCGACAGGGCCGTTTCTAGCCATTAGGGGGCCCTAAGCAGTATACCCATTTGAGGCCCCACCCCTCCATCTACCAACTCACGCCTTACTACATCACCTTAGCACACACATAAAAAAAATGGCTGTGTCAATAAAAAACAATCATGAAACAATTTTAATGAAACATTTATGTCCAAAACAACAAATATGTGCTTTCAGAAGACAAACAGAAAAAATACTCTCCATGAAATTCCTGAAAATTAGCTTATACATTACTTAGAATAAATGACAGAACTATGTATAAAAAAATAATGCAATTATCAACTACCAAACAATTACTAACTCTACGATACAATCGTGTAATAGCTAACAGTTATACAGAACAGTTTGTATCTTAAAAATGTTTTCCTCCTAGATTTTTTCTGGGCGAAATCGTCAATAACATCATCATATGAAATCTCCCTGCCAACGTCCTGGTTGATGCTTATGATGCCAAGGCCACTGAGGCGATCCTGCCCCATTGATGATCTGAGGTAGTTCTTGATTAGCTTCATCTCAGAGAAGCTCCTCTCGGCTGACGCTACTGTCACAGGTAGAGTGCAGGCAATTCTTAGTGCAACCCAGAGATTGGGGTATAGTTCCTCCAGTCGCTTCTGATGAATGAAGGAGAGAAGCTCCAATGCAGTCATGTTGTGTGAAGGTAAAGTCGGTAAGTTCTTAATTTCGAGGGCCAGTTCTCTTCCATCAATGTGAGAGTCAGCTCCAGAGCTCAGTATCTTAGAGAGCTTTTCACACTTGCAGGACAAGTCTTCCTTGTTCATTGTGGTGAAGTTAAGGAGAACCCCAAATATGTCCCTCACATCATCTAATTTTTTGAATCTCTCATTTATTGACCCGATGGCACAATCCACCACCACATTGAAAAATTTTACTTCCAGCCGTTTTAAGGCTTCTGTAAATGGTTCGTCAGGAGCTTCGTAAGCAAAGTGCTTTTTTGTGGATCTAAGCCTCTTCTCCTTCAGCACAGCCTCCACATTCATTTCCTCACATATGTCCCTAGCTACGACTTGTGCTGCAACAAAACCTGTGTTTCTGTAGCTGGTGAGTGAGTCTTTTGTTTTTGTAAGGAGGTTGACTGTCACATCAAACTGCATTGTTGGAGACTGCAGAAGTTTGCTCACATGGTTAACTGCATGAAGAATGTCATACCATACTACTGTGCAAATCTGAAAGCGATAAGACCCTACCTCCTCTGCAAGTTAATTAATACGTTAATAATAATAATAATAATAAATAATAATAATAATAATAACTTCAGCTATATTCCTATTCTTGCCCACTGAGCTATGACCTGGGAGCCTGTCTAGGGGCCCCCTAGTAGCCAGGAAACGGCCCTGACTGGCGACTGCCGACACGTCGGAAAAATAGTCGAGGAGAAATGGAAAGGGGTGAAGATGAAAAGAAGTAAAATAAGAGCGCTTTCAAACCATGCTACACAGTCTTAACTCAAAGAAACACTGTCATACCATGCAAACTACAGCCATGCAAGTAAAGAGAGGATGAGAAAAGACCAAAAAAGAAGTATGAAGAGTATAAAAAAAAGTGAGTTAGTTTACGCTACGAGCTACATCTAAGTTCGTGTTAGTCTGATTTTTTTTTAAATATAAATTTATTGCTTGCACATCACACGCTGGCATGTCACAAGTTGGCATCAATCGTCAACAGACTCAGATCTCGACTATCACCTCCAGAGCTCCTGTTTCTAATTGTTTTATTATTTTAAACGACATTAATTTTTTTAAAATGCCTATCTAAACGGTTCTTAAACTTATTAACGCTGGACGCGGGAAGATTATTCCATTTATCAATTACTTAAAAGTAAAAAAGTTTTTAACGATGTTAGTAATAAAACACCTACCATGTAATTTAAATCCATCCTTACGAGTATTGCTATTATCGAAAATGAACAATTTGTCAAAATTTACGTTATCGTTTTTATTAACGATTTGGAAACTTCAATAAGTTCCTCTCCCTTAATCTCCTAGTCTCGAGTGAATGCAAGTCTAACTCTTTAATCCTATCTTCGTAAGACTTGTTGCGTAGTGACGAAATTAATTTCGTGGCGCGTCGCTGAACCCTTTCCGACCTATCAGTATCCTCACGCAAATACGAGCACCAAAACTGAACGGCATATTCTAAGTGAGGCTAGTAGTATGATCGCAAAATGGGAGAAGGCAAGAATGTTGCAATGTTGCAAAAGGGGAGGGGAATGCTGCAAGAGGTTATGCATCAAAGGGGGTGTTATGCAACAAGTGGGAGGGGGTTATGCAACAAGTGGGAGGGGGCTATGCACTGAAGGGGGGAGTGGTTATACAAGAAATCAATGCTGCAATGAAGGGGGAGGGAGCTTTGGAGGGAGAACGGAGGATGACCTCCCCCCAAAGGGGTAACCTTAACCTAAGAGAGGGAGAGAAAGGCGAAGAAGGAGGGTCTTTGGGGGAGAAGGTGGGATGTCCTCATCCCCAAAGGAAAACCTAACCTAAGCCTTAACCTAAGAAGGAGAGAGGAGAGAGTTCTTTATTCCATGCGAGCGTCCAGGGGCCAAGCAGCTGTTATATAGAGGGTCGTGAGTTGCCAGATACCACTTATTTATATATGGAGGGGTTACCAGAGAACACTATATCTATTTATTTATTTATATAAGGAGGGTTACCAGATACCACCATTTATTTTAATTATGTTCAGGTGTACCTCATTAGGGTGAGTTGCCTGATTGCTCCATTTATTTTAACTTTTATTTAGATGAGTTACCAGTTATTGTTTTTTAATTTAATTATGTTTAGGTGCACCTTATTAGGGTGAGTTGCCACCTTATTAGGGTGAGTTGCCAGATTGCACCATTTATTTTAATTTTTATTTAGATGAGTTGCCACTTATTTATTAAAGGCAAGAGAGACTCTACTTAAATTTCTTCAGCAAGCGAACTAATTATTTAAAAGATCACCAATATTAACAATAAAAGAAATACACTAAACAATTAATCCATGGCTTAGCAAAAGAAATCGTTCATCTTAATATTCATTTATTCTTTACAATATACTAAATTGGCAATAAACATTTAAAGTATTCTATAAGAATAATATTTAATTTACGTATAATTCGAAAGACATGAAACGCTTTCATTTATTATAAAACCAAACCGTAAGTGTCTATTTACTTTTGACAATCCTTTCTATACACCTATATTTTTTATACTAAATTTCAACGAAATGAAAGTAATTGATAAAAGAATTAAATGAGAAGGCTATATATACTTTTATATTAAACAAAAAAGGATAATATGAGTATCGTCACGTTCACAATATCAAAAGCAAATATAATTATAAAATATTAAAGCATAATTTTCTCATCATTTTGATATAAGTCACTACGTTCGCAGATGCGTCCTTAAAAAATTATGTAGATTTGAATATTATGACATTTTTGCGTCATATTTTTCCCGCACTTCCAATATTTGCCTGATGACGTCATGAAAACATGATATATATATGAGCTAGGCTTTTTAGGTTACTACTTCCATTTATGTTAGTTTTTCATAGATGTTGGTCGCGATGACATGTTAAGGGTGCGAATATTATTTTGAGGATTTAATATACGAAGTGCAATCTAATGACTCCCGAGCAATAGAAATATTTACAAAACACAATATTTTACCATCGACCCGTAAGTGCGAATTGTGCGGAAACGAGTGCTTGTTAATAGAATCTCGCCATACATTTCAGTGCAACGCGTATTCGAAAATTGCGAAAACTAAAAGACGCCGGCGTTGTCAATTTAGCGTGTCTCAATTCAAACAAACCTGGTTCGATAACGTTCATCTTTCGCCAAGTGTTGTTTTGAGATTCATAAATGTGTTTTTAAGACATCTTTTCCCATGAGTATTGCGAGGTTCATTTGCGGCTCTCATCATATGCAGTCGTTGACTGGAAAAGCTTTTGCCTCGAGGTGTGTGAACATTGGGTTAATAACCAAGAATCAATAGGTGGTGACGGTGTGGTCGTTGAAATAGACGAGAGCAAATTTGGCAAGCGGAAATACCAGCGTGGGCGTGTTGTTGAAGGCGTGTGGGTTTTCGGTGGAATTGAACGGGTGTCGAAAAAAAACATTTTTAGTGAAGGTGCGAAATCGAACTGCCGAGACATTGATTCCCTTAATTCAGAAATTTATTATCGTATGCTGGCATTTCTGCTCTTCCACAAAACTATACCCACCATAGCGTCAATCATTCGCGTAATTTTGTGGACCCGGACAATCGCCAAATCCATACGCAAAACATTGAACGCCTTTGGGAAACGGTAAAGGATTGGATTCTTCGGCCTGGAAACCTTGACGCGTCCTACGAGAAGTACCTCTCTCGCTTCCTTTTTCTTGCTTCCCATTCAGACCATGGAACAGTTTTGCACCATTTTCTCTCGCTATTTCTCTGTATCCACCACCTAATCCATAATAAGGTAATATTCTAGGTCAGGTTAGGTTAGGTAAAGTTAGGTAGGGTTACGTTAGGTTAGGTAGGTTAGGTAAGGTTAGGTAGGGTTAGGTTTAGGTTAGGTAGGTTAAGGTTAGGTTAGGTT